>JXCR01142801.1:68845-94601 GCA_002079205.1 Phalaenopsis hybrid cultivar | reverse complement strand
TATATATATATATTAAATACTTTTCAGAAGCAGGAGACGGGATTTCGATTCTGGCAGCCGACAACTTCCAACGAGCAACTCTTTAATAAAAATTGCGCCGACATAGGGGAAGAAAAAAATTTATTTAACAAGAAATAAACTAAATTTTATTTGTCCTTAAGTAACAATATTCTTAAAATTAATTTCACATGACCTGGGATATTAAGATTAAACATTAAATGACTATACTTAAATTTATGAATATTATGGTAAATTTTGGTAAAAGTTTTTAATGATGAAGGTCAATTCTAAAGTTAAAGATATTTGGTACGATATAATAAGACTAAGTTTTTCTCTTTAATGTAAAAGAAATTATATTTTTGAAGTATTAAAAATTTTAGTGTTACATGTGAGAAGCAAAGAATGAAACTTTATGGAAAATAATAAAACTAATATGAATTTATAAAGTGAAGAAAGGTAAAAAGTTTTAAATTTAAGAAGAGGATAGTGAAGTTAAAAATTATTAAAGGCTATGCAGATATAGTAATCATCACTTGAGAAAGAAATGAAATGAAAGGATTTAAAAGATCTTGAATAAAAAAAAGAGAAGAAGAAAAGAAAATGAAAAGAAGAAAATGTGAGAGGAGAAGCTTGAGGAGATGCCTGATCAAAAATTGGCTTCACTTGAATCAACTTAAGGAAAACCCTTACTCCATTTTCTAAAGTTTTATTTGAATATTAGCACCTTTACTAGTAAAGTTTTCAGGAAGTTCTTTTTCATATGGATATTTAAAGTATCGTTGATACGCCAATTTACAATTTTTCTTGAAATGAATATAGATTCAGAAATCTTAGATTTGATTACAAAGCACTTTTAGACTTAGAATTTTAATCTAAGTTATTACATGTTTTTCTTAAATTTTACTATTTTTTTAATGAAACTAAAGAATAGAAGTTTATAAGTTGATCTCTATCCATAAGTCATTTTGTTATGTGTTAAAAGCGTCACTTGAGGATAAGTGACATTTAAGTTTTGAGGATTTTGATACGCCTAAAAATTACCTACTTTTTCATATATATTTTATGCTCAATTTTATGATTTTTAATGATATTAGACTTTTAAGGAATCTATTTTGCATATTTTTAGTTTCAGGTATAAGAAATGAACTTTTGGAGAAAGTGAAGCAAAATTGGTGCAATTTAGAGTAAATATGAGCAAAAAAGAAATTTCTGGCTTGACACATTTTGATATGTCTTTCTATGCTTAATCTACTTTAAATTTCTCAAATATTTTTGAATGAAATTACACTTTAAAGAAAGCATTTTTTTATGCTTACTTTGTAAAAATATATATTAGGAGAGAAACACAATAGAAACGGGAAAAAATGGAGCCAAACAAAGCAAATTGATGGAGTTGTTGTAAAGTAGCGCGTGATGCACAAAACCAGTGCATGATGCCCCAAAATCCAGAGAATCGACACATGATGCACCAGAACTGGTGCATGATGCACCATAAATAACTTTTTATGGATTAAGGCAGTTCAGAACAAATTTTGCGTGAATTTTCAAAGGGAAACTTGTTCAAAATTCCCCTTGGAGTGATTCAATGCATTTAAACACTTTGGAAGGTTCTTTTAAGAAGTGATATGTCGCTTGGATCAATGGGCATGTCTTTTAAATTCAAAAGAGTTTAGTTTTGGATAAAATTTTGAAGGGAATTTGGAATTCTTTTTGGAGGGAAGTGTAGAGCTTAAAGAAGAGAAGAGGAGAGGAGTTTTGGCGTGTGAGGTGTGTGTCGTGAGGAAGGAGAGAGAGAGAAAGAGAAAGTTAAGGGCTTGGACATTTTATTCAAGCATGAAAGGCAAGAGGAAGAGATAGAGAGAGAAAGTCAAGGGCTTGGAGATTTTCTTCTAGGGTTAAGAGATAGAGAGAGAAAGTTAAGGGCTTGGAGATTGTCTTCTAGGGTTGTAAGAGGAGAGGGGAAGGTGAGAGATTTCTTCTTCATTACACTTCTAAGAGAGAATTGAGAGTTCTTGTAAAGAGAGAAAGGCTTGGAGAGAACTTATAGGAGTTTGCTTAGAAAGGATTGTGAGATAAGTTGTGTCTTTAATTTCTTTTATTTCTTAAACTTGTTTTTTTATATGAGATCCATGTTTTGTCGTATCATTCTGATGAATTTTGAGTATTCTTCTTTATCCTTCTCCCTACTTTGAAGATATGGTTTTGTGAAGAAATGATTTTGTTTTATATACTTTTAAATGTCAATAAGTTGTGATGTTTTGAATTCTAACCTTCATTTACTTTTCTAACTATCCAATTGAAATGTTAAAATGTGTTGAGAAACATATTTTCTGAAAGGGCTATGATTTCTACAACATGGGGAGAATCGCATTTGATTTCATGGGAGAGTATTTCATCCATGGAATTGGGTGAAAATAAATAGAAAAATATACTTTGTTGGATGAACAATTGGAGATTTTAAGTGACAGATTAAAATCTCCAATTTAGTCCAGTTGATTGGAAACTGATGTGAGATTGTTATCCCTTAGGAGAGGGAGTAGTGGGAGCTCTAGAGTGGCATCATTAGAAACTTTGAATGTCATAAGCAATAAGCCGAATAACCTATATTCAAACTATTATAACCCATTTTGGAAAATCCTACATAACTTTAACTGGAACTACACTTCGGGTGGTAATAATTAGCAAAGGGGGAACAACCAAGTAAACCCATTTAGAAACTGTAAAAACCAAGGTAATAATAATTATAGACCTACTTATTCTCCAAGTTTTAATAGTAATCCACAATTTAAGGAGAAAAAGTTGTATATAGAAAAAGTGGTGGTACAAATGGGAAATCAGTTACAAAATGAAGGAGCCAGAATTAAAAATATTCAGAATCAATTGGAAAAAATAGCAAATTTGTTCAGTAATAGATCCCAATGAACACTTCCTAGTAATACAAAAGTAAATCTAAAAAACTAGAATAAATAACAAGTAAAAGTCGTTTAACTTAGAAGAGAAAGGGAGTTGGAAGGTAGAGTTCAAAAAGAGATTAAAGTAAAGAGAGAAGTACTTAAAGATCCTAAAGAGAACACTTTTAAAGGTTTAGAGAGACATATTTCTCCATGTAAAATTAGCTTGGAAAATCCACCACCTTCATTTCCTCACATACTTTGTCAACAAAATTTGGATAAATAATTTTCAAAGTTTTTGGAAATCTTTAAAAATTTTATGATTAATATTCCATTTGATGAAGCCTTGAAACAAATGCCAAGTTATGTGAAGTTTGTTAAGGATATTATTAACAAGAAAAAGAAGTTTAAAGATAATGAGATTGTTAGACTTTGTGAGGAGTGCAGTGCTATAATTCAGAAAAAACTTCCTAAAAATTCTAAATACTATGATAGCTTCACAATTTCATGTGCAATAGGTGACAGATTTTATGGGAAAGCTTTATGTGATTTAGGTGCAAGCATTAATCTTATGTCATTATCATTATTTAAAAGATTCAGATTAGAAGAAATATCCCATACTATTGTAACTCTGTAGTTAGCAGATCGTTCAACAACATATCCTAAGGGAGTTGTAGAAGATGTTTTAGTGAAAGTGAATCCATTTATCTTTCATATTGATTTTGTTGTGCTAGATATGGAGGAAGATAAGGACATACCTATCATTTTGGGGAGACCATTCCTAGCTACAAGAAGAGCAATGATAGATGTGTGTAAAGGGAAATTAACTATGTGTTTCAATGATCAAACAATTATATTTAATATTTCAAAATCAATGAAGTGGCTTTTTAAAAGTAAAGATGATTAATGTTACGTAATGGATGTAATAAGATATCTGAGTGAATGTCATTTCAAAACAACTTATAAGGAGAAATCTAAAATGAAAGAGTTGGAACACGGGAAAGAAGAGGAATTAGAGCAATTTGAACATTTTTATAAGGAAGATTCAAATTATGTTCGCGAAAGTTTTGAAGATTTGGACATGATAGAAAAAGATAAATCTTTTTGTTCATTAATTGAAACACTTTCTGAACTTGAATTGAAGTTACTTCCTAAAAATTTTAAATATTCCTTTTTAGGTGATTCCTCAACATTACCGGTAATAATTTCCTCAAATTTAACTACAAAAGAAGAAGTGAGTCTAATGAAAATTTTGACGAATTATAAGAAAGCCTTTGGATGGAAAATTGCTAATATTAAAAAAATCAGTCTTTCAATTTCTATGCATATAATTCATATAGAAGAGAACTGCAAACCTAGGGCTGATCCTCAAAAGAGATTGAATCTTGTTATGAAAGAAGTATTTAAGAATGAAATTTTAAAGTGGTTTGATGTTGGAATTACCTATCTTATTTCAGATAGTACATGGGTTAGTCTAATTTACTGTGTTCTTAAGAAAGGAGGAAAGACTGTAACTATGAGTCAACATAATGTGTTAATACCAACAAGATAAGTCACTGGGTGGCAAATATGCATCGATTTTAGAAAATAAAATCTCACCACTAGGAAAGATGATTTTCCACTACCCTTTCTTAATCGAATGTTGGATAAACTAGCTGAGCATAAATACTTTTGTTTTCTGGATGGGTATACCGGTCATCACCAAATACAAATAACTCTTGAGGATCAAGAGAAAAAAACTTTTATCAATCTTTATAGTACATGTGATTTTAGAAGAATGCCCTTTGGTTTATGTAATGCTCTTTGCTATATTTCAAACATGTATGATTACACTTTTCACTGATTTAATTGAAAAAAGATTAGTAGTTTTTATGGATGATTTTTAGTGTTTGACACTTCATTTAAATCATGTTTAAAACTTTTATCAAGAATTCTTAAGTATTGTGAAGAAACAAATTTAGTCCTTAATTAGGAAAATGTCAATTTATGATAGTAGGAGGAATTGTTTTGGGACATCATATATCAGAAAATAGTATGGAAGTAGATCCTTCAAAAAATTTAATTGATCGCTAATTTACCTCACCTAACAAATGTGAGGGAAATCAGGATATTTTAAGGACATGCAAGATTCTACACGTGATATATTAAAGACTTTTAAAAAATTGCTAAGCCTCTATGTCATTTGCTTGAAAAAGATATGAATTTTAATTTTAATAAAGAGTGCCTAAAAGCTTTTGAGCTATTAAAAGAAAACTTAGTCACTGCATAAATTATTATTTCACCAGATTGGACAAAACCTTTTGAATTAATGTGTGATGCAAGTGATTATGTTATTGGAGTTGTTTTGAGACAAAAGCATGATAAGATTTTCAAAGTTATTTACTATGCTAGTAGAACTCTTAATGAAGCTCAAATTAATTAGACCATAATTGAGAAAGAGTTACTAGCAATAGGATATGCTTTAGATAAATTCAGATCATACTTAATTGGAGCAAAATGTATTGTGCATACTGATCATTCTACTATTAAATATTTAATGAAAATGAAGGATGTGAAACTAAGACTGATACGTTAGATTCTTCTTTTGTAAGAATTTGACTTTCAAATAGTAGATATGAATGGAGCTGAGAACCAAATTATTGATCTTCTGTCGAGGCTTGAATTAGAAAAATCACTCTATTTTGAAAAAGAAATTAATGAACATTTTCCAGATGAAGAATTGTTCGATATTAATGAGTGGCATGCTCCATGGTATGCTGACATTGTGAACTTTATTGTTCATGATATTTTACCCTATGGACTGACATACAACCAAAAAAATGAAATTTTAATATGAAGATAATACTTATTTTTTGGATGACCAATTTTTATATAAAAAAGGATCTAATTATTCAAAAATGTGGGCCTTTAGAAGAAACTTATGAAATTATCCAATAATGTCATAATTCTGATTTTGGGGGAAATGAGATGCCCCTCAATTATGGCCTACAATCTTTAGAGATCTTTATGAAAAAGCAACATACAAATTGGAATCAGGATTTTATTGGCCTACAATCTTTAGAGATGTTAATGCTTATATTAAAACTTGTAATTGATGTCAATGAGTAGGCAATATTTTTTGGAGAAATGAGATGCCCCTCAATTATGTGTTGGAAGTTGAGATATTTGATCTTTAGGGATTAGATTTCATGGGACCATTTATACCATCTTTTAGAAAGTTATATATTTTGATAGCAATAGAATATGAATCCAAATGGATAGAAGTTGTTGATTTACCTCAATGTGATGCTGAAAGTTTTGTAAAAAATGTTAAGAACAAATATATTTTGTAGATTTGAGATGCCAGAGTGATTAAAATTGAAGGGAAAGTCATTTTAGTAATGTAATAATGGAGAAATTATTAATGAATTATCATATCAATCATCAAATTGCTACTGCTTATTATCCTCAAACAAGTGGTTTGGCTAAATTATCCAACCAAGAAATTAAATAAATATTAGAAAAATATGTGAATCAAACAAAAATGGATTAGTTAGTCAAACTTTATTATACTTTGAAGGCTTAGAGGATTGCATATAGAACTCTTATAGGAATGTCCCCATACATGCTAATATTTGGGAAAGCTTATCATTTACTAATTGAATTGGAGCATAAAGCATATAGGGCTATTAAGAAATTTAATTATAATTTAAAGGATGCTGGTGAGAAAACACTTACAATTACATGAGCTTGAAGAGATAAGGAACAAGTCTTTTGAGAATGCTAAGATTTATAAAGAGAAGATGAAGATGTGGCATGAATGGAGGATTCTTACTAAAAATTGTGAGTCAAGGTAATAATTTCTACTCTATAATGCAAGGTTAAGATTATTTCTAGGAAAACTTAAGTGGATGTGGATGGACCCATTAGTTGTAATAAAAGTTTGTCTCTGTGGAGTTGTGGATATCAAAGATCATAAAACTGACAAAACTTTAAAAGTGAATGGTCACAGGCTGAAACCATATTTTTTAGGGGATCAACTTAAATTAAATGATCTTATGTTGTTGGGTCAACTAGAATAAGCTTTGGTTACGTTGGGCTAATGATGTTAAACTAAGCATTTTGTGGGAGGCAATCCATAGTTATCAGTGTGTGTTTTTTCTGAATGTTATGTATTTATGTTTGATTAAGAAAAAATATGGCATTATTTTAAATATATAATGATTTAGTAATGATTCTATACTTTAATAGATGACTTAGACATGTTATAATGAGTATTTGGACATTAAGCTGACCTGTGCTAAATTTTGCACTAGCGCTTAAGCGCCAACATTCGGGGCTTAAGTGCAGAAGCTAACTAAATGTGTTAAATTACATTTCTAGAAGATTTAAACATGTTTTAGTGGGTTTTAAAATGGGTTAGTGATTTAAGAACGTGTCTAGTATTTTAGGCTTGATTCTTAACCTATGAATGGATCAGAATGAAGAGAATTCTCACCCCCACCTCAATTTTAACCATAAAATCTATATGAAGAGTGAGAGATCTTGGAAAAATGTCTTCTTAAGAGATTGATATGAGGAAGGAGGAAGCCATGAAGAAGAAGTTTGTTAGTCCAAGTGCGCAAGTGTTATACAACAGTTTCTTAGCCATTAGTATAGAAGGGATAACGAAGAAGGTCACAAAGATTGAGGCTGACATGGCTTCAGTTGAAGCAAATGCGAATGAAACTAAAGCAGATTTGGAGCATATTGGATGACAACTTAAGATGCAATTTAGCCATACAAGTTTTATAGAAGAATCAGACAAGGCTATGTATTTGAAAAAAAATGGATTGAGGATGACTCAACCAGAATTCTTCACCACTGTTCATTCTATCAGATCTATATTCCAAATGCCCCAGGTGAGACAAATGAAAGGCTGGAATTCATTCCACCAGAAGGAGAATGGAATTAAGTTTTAAGTTTAGTGTTTGTATGTTTTATGTGTTGTGAAGTTAGTATTAAGTATGCTTTAAGTGTTTTTAATGTTAAGTTTGCTTAGTATTTGAAGTTTGTGCTTAGGAATTATCTCATCTAAGACTCTTTGGATTGAGAAATTCAATATCACAATTATTTGTATTTATTTGTGAATTAATATAAGTTTTTGTTTATGTGTAAAAATTTGTGTTATTTTGTGTTGAATCAAATAAGTGAAAATTGGTGAATTTTTAGAAAAATGAGAGTTTAAGGGGAAAAAACAGTTATTAAAGATTTATAAGACCATTTAAGGGTGGTTGACTTAGGCTAGATGTACATTTAAGGGTGGTTGACTGACGCCTAAGCACCAAAACCCCATACTTAAGCACTAGACAACCCAAGAGATTGGCGGATAAACCTTGAGCCAGCGCTTAAGCATCATTTCACTAAAACTAGCATATGAACAGTTAAAGATAAAAAATTGACTCAAAAATCACCATTGTTGACCCTCGACGTAGTCTTCTTCCCTATGAGTTCGTGATTATTGATTTAGGGCCTCTTCTAGAGCAAAGATTTCATCGGGGAATCAAGCCAAATTTGTTAGATTTGATCTTCTTAAGGAAAGTGCCTCACTTCTATGTAAAAATTTTTGATTTGCACCATGTATTTTGAGTGTGATAGGGATTTAAGCGAAAATCACTATTCATGGTGAAAATTTGAGAAAAAGTTATGAAAAATACATAGTAATGATATAATAAGCTTTTCGAAGTTCAATTTAGTGATTTAGCCTTGACTTTAGGATTTATTATGAAGTTTATTTGATTTTTTGAAATGACCCAAATAATGAAAATGAGTAAAAGAAAGTCCCAAGCCAATTTAAGTAAGTTTGTTAGCTCTAATGCTCAGGATAGGTATACCAATGCATTGCACTCGTGAAAATTGATTCATGAGAGATGTTTTAAAAATCCGATTAGAGCCGTGAAGGATTTAATAATTTGCTGATAGTGAGAACTATTTTGTTACTTTTTTTGGTGTAGATGTAATTTCTATTGTTTGAGAATTTTACACTAATCTCTCTGAGGCTGAGGAAGAGCAGATCGTGGTTCGAGGAAAGTCAACGCCTTTCTCCCCTGAGGTACTAAATTTGTTTTACCAGCTACCCCCTGATACACTAAAATAATATTTTTTGTAAGTATACATTTTATATTTATTTTTGGTGATATTGCACTTTAAAGAAGAGTGATTACAAGTTTTTTTTTGCAGGTATATTGATTTTAGGCATTTGGAGCAAAATTAGCAAAAAAGACAAAATTTGGAGCTAAAACAACAAATTTTAGGATCTGGCATCTAATGCACCAGATTGGTGCTAGAAGCGCAATTTGACTGATAGCTGGTGATTGAAGCATGAGAACTGGGGCTAGAAGGACCTTTTGAGAGAGAGCTAGCACCAGATGCACCATATTTGGCACCTGAAGCACCAGAACCAAGAATAACACAGTCTTAAGTAAGTTGGCACTTGAAGCGCCAGAACTGGCTCCAGTTGCGCCAGAGATGGAATTTTGTGGATTAAGGTGGTTTAGGAAAAATTTTGCACAAATTTCAAAAGGGACACTTGTTCTAAACACAAGTTGGAGTGATTTAATGCTTTAAGTCACTTTGGAAGGTTCTTTTATGAAGAGATATGTCTCTTGGATCAATAGGCATGTCTTGTGAATTCAAAGGGGTTGAGTTTTGGATAGAATTTTGGAGGGAATTTTGACTCCCTTTTGGAGGGATGCAACCTTAAATAAAAGAGAGGGAATTCTAGGGCAAAAAAGAGGGATGATTGGTGTGGCGTGTAAGGGGTCAATAAGAGAAAGTGAGAGAGAGAGAAAGTCAAGGGCTTGTGGATTTTCTTCAAGGATTGTAAGAGAAGAGGGAAGGTGAGTGATTTCTTCTTCATTGCACTTCTAAGACAGAATTGAGAGTGCCTTTAAAGAGGGAAACTCTTAAAGAGAACTTTCATGGATTTGCTTGGGAAGGATTCTAAGATAAGGTGTGTCTTTTATTTATTTTGTTTGCTAAACTTGTTTTTATATATATAATTCATGTTTTCTCCTATCCTTCTCATGAATTCTGAGAAGTTTTTTTTTATCCTTCTCCATACTTTGAAATGTGGTTTTGTGAAGGATTGATTTTATTTTATATTATTTTAATTGTTAAAAATTTGTGATGATTTGAACTCCAGCCTTCATTTACTTTTCAATCTGGCCAACTAAATTGTTAAAATGTGTTTAGAAACATATGTTCTAAAAGGGTTATGATTTCTACATCATAGAGAGAATCATATTATATTTCTTGAGAGAGGATGTCATCAATGGAATGGAGTGCAAATAAGTTGGGAAATATACTTTGTTTGATAAAGAATTAGTGATTTGATGGTGAAAGATTAAAATCCCCAATTTGGTCCAGTTGATTGGAAACTAATAAGACATTGTTAGCCCTCAAATGAGAGAGTAGTGGGAGCTTTAGAGTGGCAGTCGATATCCTCCTAGACTATNCACTTTCATGGATGATACTTGTTGCTCAGTACAGCTGACCGTAACCGACCACTATACATTTCGGTCAACATTGACATGTTCACACTCTCTAGAGCGTTAATGGATATGGGAGCGTCAATCAATATAATGAATANGGATTAGAAGTCACCTTGGTTAAGTTAAAAATTTTCTTTGGAAAATCCTATTTTTGCATGAAAATAATTATATAAATTAATTAAGTTAAGGAATTTTCTTTGAAAAATCCTGTTTTTGCATGAAAATAATTATATAAAATAAATTAAATTTTGAGCTTTGAAAAATCCTATTTTTGCTTGAAAATAATTATATAAATTAAATTAAATTTTGAAAGGAATTTTCTTTGAAAAATCCTGTTTTTGCATGAAAATAATTATATAAAATAAATTAAATTTTGAGAAATTATCCTATTTTTGCATAAAATTAATTATATAAATTAAATTAAATTTTGAAAAATCACATTTTCTTTTTTTGCATTAAAAAAATTATATAAATTAAATTAAATTTTGAAAGATCACATTTTCTCCTCTATCTTAATTGACCCATGAATGAGGTAGGATAAAAATTTCAAAGTCATTTGAATTGAATTTGATGAATTATGAAGTGTTAGAGCCTTAAGGGCAAATGTGTAATTTTGGAAATTTAGTCTTAATTAACATTTAGGCTTAATTCATAAAGGAAAATGGGTAACCTTTGATCTTAATCAATTTATTTGATGTTTGAAACACAAGAGGTTAATTGGTAGAAACCAGCCTCATTTTCTTAATTGAAAAAGAATAAGTTAATAAATTTCTAAATTATTAAAATTTAGAAGTTTATTAAAATAAAATGATCCTAGATTTACGAGTATGATTTTGGGTGTTAATAATTAATCAATTTAATACCCTATTTTGATTTTCAAATAAATTCAAATCACGAATTATGACCACCTAAAGCTTAATATTTGCAAAACTAATTAAGACACTCACCTAGGTCTTAAGGGCTTAGTAGTGACATAGGCTAAACCAAGTTTCATTTAAATAAGGGTAAGAAAAGTAAATATAATTGAAAATTAAAACATCTCTCAAACACTACAAGCCCAATTAAGGTTAAGATTTGGCTAAGTCTTGCTTTAAGGGTCTTCACCCACATAATTCTTAAATTGAATCACAAGTGATAATTACCATATTCTTAAGGATAATTGAAACATCAATGTTCATTGAGAATTAGGGTGTTTTATAGGATTAATTATTAAGTAACATAATAAGTTTAAAAGAACTCGGGATTTTTCACCAGGCAGCGAGAGAGTAGCATGGACCTGCTTCTTTCTATAGATCTGTTGGATATCTCGGAGATCTACAAAACTTAATATATTTTTCTTGGAAACATCATCCTTAATTAAATTCCTAAAGACCCACCAAGATATGACATAGGGTTAGGAAAACTATCAAAACCTTACTTTTCGCCTCTATATAAATTGCCCTGACATGCATTTTAAGTTTCAGTTGGTGGAACGAGAAGACTCGCAAGGTACGCTTTTACAGTTTTCAACGTTGTCTTTCTTGTACTTTTATGCTATAATTTTGAGCTTATACAAGTTTGCATGGAAAACCAAAACTCAGGATAACCACAAAACCAAAATGAAAACTCAAATCGAAAAGATTAAAATTCACCGCCACAACATTCAAAATATAAAACAACTCAAAATTTAATCACAAACATCACGCAAAACTACAATTGCAACTAATTAAGATGTCTCTCTCAGATGATCGTGAATTCCTCGGAGGAGGTAACCTACGGTTGCTAACGAGGCTTCCCACAGTCTAAATGAAACTACGAAATTCATTAAGTTGAGTTTACTAAGTTTATTTGGACTAACTGAATCTAATAGAAAATAGTGGTGTCGGAACGAGAGAACCGTAGGATACTAACCGGAGTTGCTCTAATCAACTTTAATATGCCCCCATAAAATTTAAAGGACTTCAACCATAGGGCCCCTTTATTTGACACTATAAATTGACACACTAGAAAACTCAAACTCGTCGCGGCAAGGAGCTTGGAGCTAGCACGGTGGGTAGCATGGCCATCTTCAACAACAAAACCTGTCTTCCCCAGTTAAACTAATCTTCCTTCCTTAGATATAAAAAACAAAGCCATAAGACTTTGAGGTTGCTTGCTTATGAAACGTAAATCCTCACCTTATCTTTAGGCCTTTGTTTAGCCCTAACTTTTCTTAGGATTCCGAGGTTGTCGTTTCTCACGACCTAAACCCTCACATCTTTCATTCTATTTGTGTGATCATTTCACACGAATGTAAGCACTAACTAATAAAATTGACAGGATGAAATACCTAAATATTTCTCCTCAAAACTGAAGCCAAACATTAGGATAGCTTGGGAAGTCACCAAGGTTCTCCTCTGGATCCATGACATCCCCTAGTTCTTCCTTTTTTGGACTCTACGACAAAATATTCCAAATTTGAACCAATACCCATTCACACCTCTACGTCTGATCTCATTGAAAAGTCCTACCCTTTGAAACTCCTTAAAGATAATATTTCTTGATTTTTATCGATTGAAAAGTCCTACCCTTTGAAACTCCTTGAAGATAATATTTCCTGATTTTTATCGAGAGCTAGAGTCCTACCCTTTGAAATTCCTTGAAGATAATATTTCCTGATTTTTATCGAGAGTCTTCTAGTGACTTTGGTCATTTAAGATGTAATTAACTATATGGGCTTGCCCTATAGGAAGCATGTCCGAACCCAGCTTAATATAAACCCTATTTAATTCTTTATATTAAATAGAAGTAGGAAGCATGTCCAAACCCAGCTTAATATAAACCCTATTTAATCCTTTATATTAAATAGGGGAACTTGTCGACAAATACCCAGCTTAATATAAACCCTATTTAATCCTTTATATTAAATAGGAGAACTTGTCGGCAAATACCAGCTTAATATAAACCCTATTTAATTCTTTATATTAAATAGGGAAACTTGTCGGCAAATATAAGGGTATCACAGATCAAATAAACGTCATATATTCCTTAGTTTATTTGATCAAGCCTCATCCTCAAGTCTTGTGTTTATCCTTCGGGATAAATACAAGATTTTCGGTACAACACTCTTTCATTTAAACTATGAAAAATATGGGGTTAGTTTGATTTCATATTACCCTAAAACTAAATATATATGTAAATTAAAACGTCCTTCCAAAGCGGGCGACGGGATTTCGATTCCGGTGACCGATAGCTTCTTACAGGCAACTCCCCCCAAACCAAAAATAGCTTCAACAGCTTCTAGCGACTCTGTTGGGGAAAAGCTTTTCTCTCCATACAAATCAAGAAATATTATCTTCACACATCGGTAATGTGTCCATGTTCCTCTTGGACTAAATTACCCTTCTTCTGTTGGCATACTTTACCCATTTCTGTCTTGGGAAGGTACGAGCAACTCCTTGGACTTCAGGACTAGCATTTCAACCATCTTTGAACAGAGGGGTTCAGAAGGCCATTAAGGACTCTTTAAATTTTCATGTGGGGTTGGACCCCCTAATAGGTGTGTCGGTGGACTAGTTCCACCTGAGCATTTTCTGTCACTAAATAGGTCCCACACTGGGTCCTAAAATACTTCACATTCCCCTTTCAAAATTGATTTGCTATTCTAAAAAATTAAACCAAATGGTGTTGCGTTGCGCACACTTTGAAATTTTCTTACATTAATTTAGTTTTACACCTCTTAATTTCTCTTAAAAAAAGATTTTAAAATACCATAAATTAAGACCCGGCCGGTCTATAGATCAACCTCTACTTTCAGTGCTTGCACTAAAAATTACGAGGTTTTGGCCATATAGCTAACTCTGAAACTTTCTATTTTCAAGCCTGCTGCAATGGCCTACCCAACACTGACCTTCTCCTGCAACCTGCCAACAAGCCATGAAGCCCGTAACCTCACTCCTACCTTCAAATTTGGAGCCGGGTTCAAAGATCTCAAGTTCATCCTCGGGAAAGCCCCGTTCGCGGTAATGAAAATCGGTGCTCAAGAAATAGAGGAGCCGTCTACAGAATTCAACCTGAATTGCCTACAAGTCTTCCCTACCTGCAAGAAGTCTAAGACTACTGCCTTCCTGGCACCCGCCAAACCTATTAGCCCCGCTGCTGCTAAGGGGAAAAAAGTGATGATTATTGAGGATCCGACTGAGGGAGTAATTGTCCCACCACCCGTGTTTGAAATCAGATTGAGTTCGAGGATTGTACCGCTGACCCGAACTCAAAGGAGGAACTGTAACAGAAAAGTTCAGAGGGCCATTAAAGCCCAGACTCCCAAGGAAACACCTGTTGCGGAGGAGCCTCACCAAGTTGAAGAAGTGTTACCGGAAATTTATCCACCCATACGAGGAAGTAGATTCTATCCTCTGACAGATACCAAGGGATATGAGAGTATCCGAAGGATCGTTGTTGCATTACCGTCACTTCATGGACACGGTGAGGAGAGAAAGAAGTTCACTCCTATCACTCGAGTTAGTGCAGTATTCAGAAGGCTTGCTACCGAAGAATGATGTTCGGTTAGCGAGTTACTTAAATGAGTGGGAGATGCAATTTCTCCTCGCATGAAGAAGGAAATTTTGGAGGGCGTCAAATCCGCTAGACAGTCCCACAAGACAACTGGAGTTCCACCTACCCGCATACTTGTTTGGTTTTATTTAAGGAATAGAGTTGATACCACAATAATTAGTACTGATTATACCGCTATGAAAACCGTATGCCGTCGACCAATTAAGTCAAGACAGGGTCCGAAAATCTTACCCGTCACCCATTATGGAGATATTCCTACAATCCCAAAGGCAAAGACAAGACGATTACCTATCACTGTAGCCGGTCTACACAGCGGGGGGAATACTTTCCCTCGACATACTGATGTTTCTACTTAGACACTTCGTCCTGAGACATCATCATCAAAAAAGGAAAAGGTATGGGTACCTAAGGTCGCTGCACCGATACAGTTCAGTGAGCTCGCAGGACAGGAAGTGAAACCAGTGTTTGAAATATCTGACATTATCACGACAATAGCCAGCGAAATGGAGGAACAAGTAGAGGATGTTCATCAGGGTCCTCCAGATCTTAAAGCGATCAAGGAATCGATAATTGAGGTGAAAGTTGAGAAACGCAGGATCGAGATTTATGAGTTAGCTCAAGAACACGGAGTTTCCGTTGATAGCAACAATGAAAATTCTTATTATAATGATTACTTGGAAGAGGATTTCATGGATTTCCATGTGATCGAAACTGGAGCCACCACATTCGCGCACGAGGCTCAACCTCATGCCAAAGAGAACGCCGTAGATGAGTTGCGTAGGGTTATCCTCCTAAGGGATGAGCAAGTTAGTCTACTGGAGAAAAGAATAGAAGACATGATTGCAACTATGACCGCCATGGCCACCATTCAGGGGCAGTCACAAGCACCGCAATTGGCTAATCCAGAGATTAATCAGCCATAAATCGTACAGATTATAGATGAAAGAAGAGAGGCTACTTCAGCAAATAAAGATGAACAACCGAAGAAAGATTCTCCATCAAGTGCCATGCAAGAAAAAGAGTTCAAGCAAATGGTTGAACAAGTGCGGGACACTTTAGCCCAATTCAAAGGTGGTGCATCAATTTTGAAGGGTAGACCATACCCAGAGGAGTTCGATGCTGTACCTTTCCCCAAGGGTTTTGTGGCCCCAAACTTCATGATATTCGATGGGACTGGAAATCCCAGACAACATATAGCACATTTCTGAGCCAACTATGGAAACACGAGAAATAATGAAGCTCTACTCTGCCAGCAGTTCGTCAGCAGCTTGTCAGGAATTGCTTTTGACCGGTACGCTGACTTGGCCAACGGGTCAGTTAAAACATTTTCTGAGTTGGAACAATTATTTGTGAAAATATTTGCCTGGGCACAACACCATGTGTCTATTGGAGAGCTCATGATGGAAAATCAAAATCCTCGAGAAACTTTGGTAGACTATATTTTGAGGTGGAGAAACCTTAGCATGAAATGTGAACCTCAGCTACAAACATCATGCGATTGAAATTCTACTCAAGAGCATTCATGGGCTAGTAGCTTTCATGCTTAAGGGTTGCACCATCAAATCCTTCAAGCTACTCAGTAAAGCCAGCAGTCTTCAAGAAGAAATAAAGCACATGGAGCCACATGAAAAGGCTAAGGTGACCAAAGTGTTCGAGAAGAAATCAAGAGTAGTAGCGCCCGTCGACAAAGGAAAGCAGCCTATAAAGATATATGCAGAAGAGCATCCCCAGTCTTCATCACAGTACTCTCAGAAAATGAATAGTCAATCCAACCAGTGGCTGCCTTAAGAGAGATCACCTCGAACAGGGGATAAAAGAATATCCCTGTCGGAGTGACNATAAAGCACATGGAGCCACATGAAAAGGCTAAGGTGACCAAAGTGTTCGAGAAGAAATCAGGAGTAGTAGCGGCCGTCGACAAAGGAAAGCAGCCGATAAAGATATATGCAGAAGAGCTTCGCCAATCTTTGTCACAGCACTCTCAGAAACAGAATAGTCAATCCAACCAGTGGCTGCCTCAATAGGGATCACATCGAACAGAGGATAAAAGAGTATCCCTGTCGGAGCGACAGAAAATTGTGTATTCTTTCTAGGATGAAGCTATACCTAAAATATACAGGAGTCTAATGAAGAAGCCATAATTCAAACTACTAGATCTAAAGAAGCCCAAAGAGGTGGATAAGAAGAATGAATCAAATTATTCCCATACCACCGATTGCTTGGGAACACTATAGAAAAATGTTCTGTCTTTAAAGACTGGCTCGAGAGAAACCTCAAGGAAGAGAACATAACAATCCCGAAAGAATATTTAAAAGAACCTAAAAAAGGTTCCATAAACATGATTTCGGCTAAGCCAATCTCCCCAATTGATACGTATANTCTACCAATTAACCCCTTTGTGTTTCAAGCATCAAATAAATTGATTAAGATCAGAGGTTACCCATTTTCCCTGAACCCCTTTGGGTTTCAAACATCAAATAAATTGATTAAGATTAGAGGTTACCCATTTTCCCTCCTTGTGAATTAAGCCTAACATGTTCATTAAGGCAAGGTTCCCAAATTACACATTTGCCCCTAAGGCTCTAACACTTCTAATTTATCAAATTAAACTTTTGAAATTTTTATCCTACCTCATTCATGGGTCAATTAAGATATCAGAGGAGAAAATATGATTTTTCAAAATGCAATTTAATTTATAATTATTTTCATGCAAAAATAGGATTTTTCAAAGAAAATTCCTAACTTGACCAAGGTAAATTCTAATTTTAATGCAAAAAATAGGATTTTTCAAAGAAAATTCCTAGCTTGACCAAGGTAAATTGTAATCCCTTGAAATTCTTACTGGAGGTAGAACTAGACTAGAGAAGCCTTTGGATCAAATTTAATAATTTTTTGAATTATTTGTGATCTATTAGAATTATTTTAATTTCTGGGCTATTTAATAAAAATAAAATATTTTATGTAGTGAAAATTAAGTTTTATATTTTTGAAAAATCTCCCTAAGGTCAGAGAACTCAGAGAAGCAAATTTTATATTTTTCCAAATTTTCCTGATTTATTGAATTAAGTTTTGTATTTTTGAAAGATCTCCCTAAGGTCAGAGAACTCAGAGGAGAAAACTTTATATTTTTCTGATTTTTCTTTGATTTATTGATCAAAGGAGCAAATTTTATATTTTTCATATTTTTCTTTGATTTATTGAAATTATTTTAGTGATTTTAGCCTTTTAAAAATTATTTTTTAAGCTTTGAAATTCAATATCTTTATTTAGAAAATCAGGTTTTTAGCCTTTTAAAAATTATTTTTAAGCTTTGAAAATAAATATCTTTATTTAGAAAATCAAAAAAAAAAATATTCTAATTGTTCCTATNAAGTCCTATGGCTTTGTTGTTTAAGTCTAAGGAAGGAAGATTGATTTAGCTGAGGAAGACAGTTTTTTTGCTATTGAAGATGGCCATGTTGCCCACTAAGTCTAAGGAAGGAAGATTAATTTAGCTGAGGAAGACAGTTTTTTTTTGTTGTTGAAGATGGCCGTGCTGCCCACCATACTAGTTCCAAGCTTCCGCCGCGATGAGTTTAGTTATCTAGTGTGTCAAGTTATAATGTCAAATCAGGTGGCCCTATGGTTGAAGTTCTTTAATTCTATTGTGTCAAGTTATAATATCAATTCAGGTGGCCCTATGGTTGAAGTTCTTTAAATTTTATGGGGGCATATTAAAGTTGATGAGAGCGCACCGATTAGGATCCTATGGTTCCCTCGTTCCGGCATCACTACTTTCTATTGGATTCACTTGGTCCAAATGAACTTACTAAATTCAACTTAATGAATTCCATAATTTCATTTAAACCGTGGGAAGCCTCGTTAGCAACCGTAGGTTACCTCCTCTGAGGGATTCCCGATCATCCGACAAAGACATCTTAATTTAGTTGAAGTTGTGGTTTTGTATGATGTTTGTGATTAAATATTGAATTATCTTATATTTTGAATGTTGTGGCGGTGAATTTTATCTTGGTTGGTTTTAGTCCTAGTTTTGGGTATGGTTATGATTATGATTAACATGCAAGTTTATGTTATTTTCATGCACGTAGGTAAATGCAAGCATAAAACATGCAAGGAAAAGACAGAAGAAAGACTGTACTATAAAATGTGNACAGAGGCATTTTGCCATTTAGATTGATTAAGCTTAAATCCTACATAAATACTACTTTTGAAAATTATTTAAAGAAGGCCTCAAAGAGAATATTTTAGTGATCATAATAAATATAAAGGGGACATCATCGTCATTACCTCAAGGAGGTGATTGTAAATAAATTGTTAGACAACTCCTCAAGCTTGAATAGCTAGATGCCTTATTTGTTATGATCATGAAAATCAAATGGAAATTAAAATAGCCATGTTGGTTATTACTTTTTTTGTGTTATCGGGATATTATTTGTAGCTTCAAACAAACTGAAAAAGTGATATGGTTTAGAATTTGATTTATTACCACATCATTCTTATACTTTGTTGGTTTGGTGTTATTCTCTTTCAGTAATGAATACTTGGTGGATATTTTTGCTAATTTGATGTTTGCTAGGATTGTCTGTTCATCGATTTACTTCTATTGTGTTGGATTGAATTTTTCACAAAGTCAAAAGCTTGATCCAATGCAAAAATTGGGTAAATTTTTCACTATGAAGAAATGTAGAATACAATTATAATTTTTTAAATATGGGATACTATGCAAGTATACGTATTGTTATCAAGTAATATAGGACTTTTTTATTAAGCCTTGAATATCAAAACCATACGGAAAACTGGCAATATGCACTTTAAAAAGTTGGAAAGTTTAAATAACAAATTTCCTACTTAGCAAAGTATTCTTACTTAAACTTATGATGTTATAATAGGAACTAAAATTTGATTCTTTTTGTGATTTTTAATAGTTGAAAATAAAGTAAGAAATTAATTAACTTAACTAAATATTTGCAAGATGAATGCAATATAAGTAAAATATCTTTTTTCTTATCATGAATCAGTAACAGGTACAAAAATTTTGTTGTGGAAGTATTCTAAATGTGTTGTGCCTAATTGCAGGAATACTATTTTTTACCCTTACAAGAGATGCTATAAAGAACATTGGTTAATCTATAGTTTGAATAGTTTTGAAGACTCGTTAGGTAGGAAAGATTCTAGCTCTCACTCTAGAGTTTCCTTTTCTCCCTCCACCTGAGGGATAACATCTCGTATAAAAACTTAAAACTATAAACCAAATTGGGGGCTTTAGCTTGTCCCTCTAAAGTCCTCTAANATGATGGAAGAAAATTCATCTGGGCAATTTGTGGATGTTCAACCTTCATATGAAACCTTAAATACTATTAATTGACCTAACAACCTGTATTCAAATTATTATAACCTAAGTTGGAAGAATCATCCAAATTTTAATTGGAATAACAATTCTTCTACAAATCAACAATTGCGAACAACCTAGTGAACCCATTAGGAAATTCATCCAACCAAGGAAATGTTAATTATAGACCTTTACTCAGTGAACCCATTAGGAAATTCATCCAACCAGGGAAATGTTAACTATAGACCTTCTTATGCTCCAAGATTTAACAGTAATACTCAAATTAAGGAGAAGTTATTTATGGAAAAGAAATTAAACAGTAACACTCAAATTAAGGAAAAGAAGTTGTCTATGGAAGAGCTGATATTAAACATGTGTCAACAATTACAGAATCAAGGAAATCAATTACAGATTCAAGGAAATCAATTACAACATCAACGAACTGCTATTAAGAATATTAAAAACCAATTAGGGCATATCGCTACTGCTCTTAGTAACCGAACATTAGGAACTTTTCCGAGTACTGTGGAACCAAATCCTAAAGATCAAGGAAAAAAACAAATCAAGGTGATTCAATTATGAAGTGGAAAAGAATTAGAGACAAGAGTGCAAAAAGAAATAGAAACTGAAAAAGAGATGGTGGATACCGAAAAAGAAAAGGAATGAATACCCAATTTAGAGTATCCATTTACACCAATGAAAGTTACCGTGGAAAAACCTCCACCACCATTTCCTCAAAGACTGAAGCATCCTTTTACACCAATGAAAATTATTGTGGAAAAACCTCCACCACCGTTTCCTCAAAGATTGAAGTAAAATAAAGAGAATAAACACACCATGAAAATTACTGTGGAGAAACCTCCACCATCGTTTCCTCAAAGATTGAAGCAACACAAACAAAATAAATTTACTGTGGAGAAACCTCCACCACCGTTTCCTCAAAGGTTGAAGCAACACAAATAGAATAAACAATTTTTCAAATTTTTAGAAATTCTTAAGAAGTTAACGATGAACATTCCCTTCGTAGAAGCTTTAGAGCAAATGCCCAATTATGTGAAATTTATGAAAAATATTCTGAACAAGAAAAGGAAGTTCACAGACAACGAAACTGTTGCACTTAGAGAAGAGTGTAGTGCATCTATTCAGAAAAAGCTTCCTGAAAAATTAAAAGATCCTGGTAGCTTCACTATATCGTGTGCTATCGGTGAAAAATTTTATGGAAGAGCTTTATGTAACTTGGAAGCCAGCATTTAACTTTATGTCTCTATCAATTTTCAAAAGATTAGGATTAGGAGAAGTCTCACCTACTTCTGTAACTTTACAGTTAGCAGATCATTCAGTTACTTATCCTAAAGGAGTTATAGAAGATGTGTTAGTAAAAGTGGACAAATTTATCTTTCTTATAAATTTCATTGTTCTAGATATGGAGCAAGATAAAGAAATATCTATCATTTTAGGGAGACCATTTTTAGCTACTGGAAAAGCTATGATAGATGTTCAAAAAGGAGAATTAACTATGAGAGTAAATGATCAAGAAGTGACTTTTAACATTGCAAAATCTATGAAATACCCTGCTGTTGAAAGAGATAATGAGTGTTTTCGCATGGAAATTATTGAACATCTACTTAACGAACATTTTAAAGAACATTTTGAAGATACAAAGTATGTTTAAAAAGAAGAGCATTTTGAAGAACAAATTGAAGAGAATGTTGAAATTATTCTGGATAAATTAGAAAATGAAGAATTAGATTTTGTTCAGGAAAGATTTGAGATGTTGGATATTACAGAAAATGCTGATAATAATATATTTCCACAAATTATAAAACCACCTGAACTTGAGTTGAAAACATTACCTAACCACTTGAAGTATGTGTTTTTGGGAGACTCATCTACATTACATGTTATTATATCTTCAGAATTAAAATAACTGCAAGAGCAAAGACTATTAAACACATTAAAAAGATATAAGAAAGCTTTTGGTTGGACTTTAGCTGATATTAAGGAAATCAGTTTTTCAATCTGTTTGCACAAAATTATATTAGATGAACAATATAAACTGAGAGTTGATCGACAAGGAGATTGAGCACAGAATTATGCTAGATGAACAATATAAACCAAGAGTTGATCCACAAAGGAGATTAAACCCAATGATGAAAGAATTGATGAACAATATAAACCAAGAGTTGATCCACAAAGGAGATTAAACCCTATAATGAAAGAAGTGGACAATATAAACCAAGAGTTGATCCACAAAGGAGATTAAATCCAATGATGAAAGAAGTAGTTACATTAGCTGATATTAAGGGAATCAGTCATTCGATCTATATGCACAGAATTATACTAGATGAACAGTATAAACCAAGAGTTGATACACAAGGAGATTGAGCACAGAATTATGCTAGATGAACAATATAAACCAAGAGTTGATCCACAAAGGAGATTAAACCCAATGATGAAAGAATTGATGAACAATATAAACCAAGAGTTGATCCACAAAGGAGATTAAACCCTATAATGAAAGAAGTGGACAATATAAACCAAGAGTTGATCCACAAAGGAGATTAAATCCAATGATGAAAGAAGTAGTTACAGTCTAAACCAAGATTTGATCCACAAAGGAGGTTAAACCCTATAATGAAAGAAGTAGTAAAAAAATAATTTTGAAATGGTTAGACACTGGAATTATATATCTTATTTCAGATAGTGCGTGGGTAAGTCCTATTCATTGTGGGTTAGACACTGGAATTATATATCCTATTTCAGATAGTGCGTGGGTAAGTCCAATTCATTGTGCTTAGACACTGGAATTATATATCATATTTCAGATAGTGCATGGGTAAGTCCAATTCATTGTGTTCGTAAAAACTGGAATTATATATCCTATTTCAGGAAAGAAGTGTTAAGAAGGAAATTTTGAAATGGTTAGACACTAGAATTATATATCCTATTTCAGACAGTGCATGGTAAGAAGGAAATTTTGAAATGGTTAGACACTAGAATTATATATCCTATTTCAGATAGTGCGTAGGTAAGTCCAAGAAGGAAATTTTGAAATGGTTGGACACTGGAATTATATATCCTATTTCAGACAGTGCTTGAAAAAGGAAATTTTGAAATGGTTAGACACTGGAATTATATATCCTATTTCAGATAGTGCGTGGTTAAGTCCTATTCATTGTGTTCCTAAGAAAGGATGAGTGACTGTTATATCTAAACAAAATAATGAATTAATACCTATCAAACAAGTTACTCGGTGGCGTATTTGCATTGATTATAGAAAATTAAACACTGTCACCAGGAAAGATCACTTCCTTTTACCCTTTTTAGATCAAATAGTGGATAGACTTGTTGGGTACAAATATTTTTGCTTTTTAGATGGATATACCGGTTACCATCAAATTCTTATTGCTCCTGAGGATCAAGAAAATACAACATTTTCTAGTCCTTTTGGATTTTTTGCTTTTAGAAGAATGTCTTTTGGATTATGTTATGACCTGCAACATTCCAGAGATGTATGATGTCCATATTTAGTAAGTTAATTGATGATGGATTGGAAGTATTTATGTNTGCTTTTTAGATGGATATACCGGTTACCATCAAATTCTTATTGCTCCTGAGGATCAAGAAAATACAACATTTTCTAGTCCTTTTGGATTTTTTGCTTTTAGAAGAATGTCTTTTGGATTATGTTATGACCTGCAACATTCCAGAGATGTATGATGTCCATATTTAGTAAGTTAATTGATGATGGATTGGAAGTATTTATGTATGATTTCTTTGTATTTGGAACATCATTTGATGCATGCTTAAATTACCTTGAAAAAGTTTTGGAGTTATGCGAAAGAACTAATTTAGTTCTAAATTGGGAGAAATGTCAATTTATGGTTGCACGAGGAATTGTGTTAGATGGTATGGAAGCAGACCTCACAAAAATTCAAGTCATATCTAAACTAAAACCTCCTACTAATGCAAGAGAAGTTAGGAGTTTTCTTGGACATGTCGATTTTTACAGGCTTTTATTAAAGATTTCTCAAAAGTGACTAAACCTCTATGCCAACTTTTAGAAAAGGACAAGAAATTTGAATTTACTGAAAGTTTTTAAATGCCTTTTAGAAAAGGACAAGAAATTTGAATTTACTGAAAGCTGTTTAAATGCCTTCGAGTTATTAAAGGGAAAAATTAATTTTAGAAAAGGATAAGAAATTTGAATTTACTGAAAGCTGTTTAAATGCCTTTGAGTTGTTAAAAGAAAAATTAATCACATTTTAGAAAAGGACAAGAAATTTGAGTTTACTGAAAGCTATTTAAATGTCTTTGAGTTATTAAGAGAAAAATTAATCACGACCCTTTATTATAGTTTCACCTAACTGGGAGAAACCATTTGAACTGATGTGCGATGCTAGTGATTATGTTATTGTAGTTTTAACCTAACTGGGAGAAACCATTTGAACTGATGTGTGATGCTAGTGATTATGCTATTGGAGCTCCAATAGCATAATTACTAGCATTACACATGGACAAAGGTATGAAAAGATTTTTAAATTGATATACTATGCTAGTAAAACTCTTAAAGATGCACAAATTAACTATACTGTTACTGAAAAAGAGTTACTGGCAATTCTATATGCTTTAGATAAATTTAAATCTTGCTCCAAATCTTTGACTTCATCTTCAGCCTCCTGGACTTTTGCACGAACATTTCCAAAAGTTTCCCAGCTCCAACCTCTGAGGGCTTTAGCAATCTTGATTTGCAGTAAACTTAGCTTGACAAGGGGGTTTGTATGGGAAACCCCCTTCCATTGATCAACAATGTACTTATTATAGGAAGGGTGTGCAACCCACATGTTGAGATAACTAAAAGGGGGGAAGAGTTATAATTATCAGTTGAAGTAATGCTTATAAGTATTGGTCTATGGTCTAAGCCAGCAAGACTAAGATGAGTAACAAAAGTAAGGAGGAAATGGTTAAACCATGTATCATTAACCAACATTCTATCAAGCCTCTCCCAAATAGCTCCCCTTTTCCAAGCGAAAGTAGGCCCGTTGAACCCCAGATCAAAGAGACCAGCCCTGTGGATATTATCTCTGAAGTTGTTCATCTTGNAGGACTAAAATTTGGCTAAGTGTTCTTAATAACACTAATTTGCCCCTTTAGGATCTTCACCCACATAATTTTGAAATTAAAAGGTAAATGACACTTACCCTATTCTTGGGATAATCAAGACATCAATGTTCACTGAGCATCAGGATATTCAAGATGAATTATTAAGTAACATAAAAAAGTATAAATGGACCCAAGTTTTTTTACCAAACATTAAGAAGGTTGCATGGACCTGCTCCCTATTCTTAACCTGGTGAATACCTCAGGAATCTATTAAACTTAATATGTTTTACTTAATAATATTATCCTTAAAATTTAAGGACCCCCAATACACAACATAGAGTTAGGAAGGTTTCCAAAACTTTACTTTTCCAGCTCTATATACATAAATG
>JXCR01142801.1:55562-68224 GCA_002079205.1 Phalaenopsis hybrid cultivar | reverse complement strand
ATATATATATATATATATATATATAAAAGCCCAAGGGCTAATATATTAAAGATAAAGATACAAACATGTTTGTATGGGTAGGCCTAAACTCCCAACCCACACGTACAACACACATCAAAAAAAGTAAAAGATTGGTACATATAGAAATAAAAGAAAAAAATTAAAAAACCACCCAGGCGCTAAAAAAAGTGTGGGTCATCCCAATCTAGTAATGCTTCTGGCTCTAATTCTCAGTAGAGATCCAACTAGCAGATTAGTAAGGTGTTGACCATTACCCGTAGTAACCAAACTATCATCCATAAAACTCCTGAGCTCTAGTAGATCTCCATTCTTCTTCTTCTTCTTCTTCCTAGAAGTGTAGAGCTGAAGAAGGATTACCAATAGTAGCACAGTAGGTTCCGGAATATGTGAAGTGCGAGTTGCCGCTACACCGGATACTTCTTGGAGAAGTGGAGCTGCGAGGCTCTCTTGATATCAGTCTGAACACCATCATTTATAGGTAAGAATCCATCAGTATTGTTTTGTATGGATTTTGTAAGTGTCGGCATCTCATCAATCGCAGTAGCAGAAACAACAGTTTCATGAGCGGATCCTCAGGGGCAACAGACACCTCATGTCTGGTAGTATCCTCCTCGGGTGAAACTAAAATGTCCCTAGCTTGAACTTTAGATTTCAAATTAGGATGATGTTCGTGGCATTTAGCAAGGATATGACCAAACATCATACAGTGGGTACAATATGGAGGTTTGTGTTTCAAGACGATTTGTTGTGAATAACCATTACGGGTTGTGTCCAACCAAACTTCAGTAATATCAGGTAAAATAATATCCCTTTCCACAAGAATTCTAGCCACCGAGGGTCTAGTTAGGTTGAAAGTAAGTAGATCTAGTTTTAGAAGATCCCCAAGAATGACCCCAATAGAGTAGAGAAACTGATGGTGAAAAAAATGCAGCTTGAGACCAGGTAAACTAAACCATACCGGTACAGCGGGAGTTTCATGATTTGGGTCAAAATTATAAGTCACTTGAGTAACTTCATTAATTTACCTTCGATATTAAGGTATTTCTTGGAGAAAATCCTAGTGTAGTCTTCAACCACTATTAGTTGGATCAACACGTCTCCTATCCATAAGTCTCACTTTCCACTTGCTTACTAGCTTAAGATCATCAACTCTCTTTCTGATAACATCCATAGGAGGGTGTCCCCACTGAAATTTTCCAATAAGAGCAAACTTGAATTTTTTCGTCATAGTAGAAATTTCTTAATTAGAGAAAAAGATTGCTTATTTTCCACCTTTCATGCTCTCCTTCTTAGTAAAACGACAATCATCAATGCCCTCACGAGATTCCTTATAACTTGACGGGAACCCCACTGCAGACTCCACTTCAGAGTTACCCACTACGTGGGCAAAGGAGACTTTGTCCGGCTCCACCATAGAAGAAGGAAATGTCATCAGAGGTCAGAGGCTGCCGTTAAACCACTGCCAAATGCAGAGGAGCTGTCGGGAGGGCATAAAAGCAGCAGCGCCAAAACCGAAACAAGCACAGAAACAGAGCAGCACCGAAACAGAAAAAAACGGGCGCAGACGACGAAGCTGTGAGGAGCGATATCGAGGGACGACGACGCGCACAGTGGGCAGCGATGTAGACGCCGACGGATGGAGCGAGAGTCGACGATTCCTCTCCTTCCAGCGGTAGAATCAATTGCGATTGAATNAATTTTCAAAAGATTAGGATTATGAGAAGTCTCACCTACTTCTGTAACTCTACAGTTAGCGGATCGATCAGTTACATATCTTAAGGGAGTTATAGAAGATGTGTTAGTAAAATTGGACAAATTTATCTTTCCTGATAAAGAAATACCTATCATTTTAGGAAGATCATTTTTAGCTACTGGAAAAGCTATGATAGATGTTCCAAAATGAGAATTAACTATGGGAGTTAATGATCAAGAAGTGACTTTTAACATTGCAAAATCTATGAAATACCCTGCTGTTAAAAGAGATAATAAATGTTTTCCCATGGAAATTATTGAACATCTACTAAATGAACATTTTAAAGAACAAATTGAAGAGAATGATGACATTATTCTGGATAAATTAGAAAATGAAGAATTAGATTATGTTCAAGAAAGATTTGAGATGTTGAATATCATAGAAAATGCTGATAAGAATCTTTATGTTCAGGAAAGATTTGAGATGCTAGATATTACAGGAAATGCTGATAAGAATCTAGTTTCATCAATTATACAACCACCGGAACTTGAGTTGAAAACATTACCTAACCACTTGAAGTATGTGTTTTCGGAGACTCATCTACATTACCTGTTATTATATCTTCAGAATTAAATCATCTGCAAGAGCAAAGACTGTTAGATACATTTAAAAGATATAAGAAATCTTTTGGTTGGACCTTAGCTGATATTAAAGGAATTAGTTCTTCANTTAATTCCTTATATTAAATAGGGGAATTTGTCGGCCAATACATTGGTTTCGTAGACCAAACGGATGTCATAAATTTCTCTAGTTTATTTGATTGAGCCTCACCCTCAATTCTTGTGTTCATCCTTCGAAATAGATACAAGATTTGAGGTAAAACGCTCTTTCATCTAAACCATAAAAATTATGGGGTGAGTTTGACTTCATCTTTTTAAAAATTAAAATTTTTAAAATGTCCTTCTGAAGCGGCAACGGGATTTCAATTCCGATGACCGACAGCTTCTTACGGGCAAACCCCACACCAAAAATAGTGTCGACATTATTAAAATTATCTATTTATTTCAATTGCCTATTAGTGACAGATAAGCAAATTGAACTTTATTGTTGTGATTAAAATATTACTTTTCTAAAATCTTAGTCTGCAGTTCTAACCACTCTCTGTGGGATTGAAATCTAGGACTCCATTAGAGCCCTATATTACTTGAGTGATATGTATACTTGCATTGATAAGTGTGACTTTACAATTATTTAATATTCATTACGTCCATATTTATCTTGTATTTTAAGCATATAAAAAGTCGCTGTCAAGATCCATTGGATTGATTACATTGTTTATGAAGGTTGGAGAACTAGCAAAAACTGTCAAGTATCATATCATTGACGCCGAGACCTCTTTTAACACTCTACTTGGTCGACCATGGATTCATGAACACAACATGGTTCCATCGTCTCTACACCAGTGCATGAAGTACTATAAAGAAGGACAAGAACATTGCATCAAAGGAGATATACAACCATTTTAAGTTCATGAAGTTGGCATTCACGAAGATGCTGCCTACTAAGCGCCTCCAAAAACTGTCTTCTCTTGTGAAATTGCAACAAACAAAAGTAAAAATTTAGAAGAAGTACAATGGCAGGGCCATTCAACTCTGCTTCAGCGAGCTTCCACTACTCTCTTACAATAAGTTGGTGGAGGTTCTTTTAGTTCACGCACCTGAGGTTTAGGCTGGGGAAGAACCAACTCAATCATTGAACGGACTAGGTCAACCATCAACATTAGTGATAAAGACAGTTCTGAAGATGAAATAATGATGAAAAAATAGAAGAAACCTCAATACAAGATATCCTTAGAAGATGCTGAGAAAAGCAAATATGAGACAATGTATGATCAGATAAACCACTATGTGAATACTATGACCTTGCTCCGATCTTCCCTCAAAAGGTGGAGAGTTTAAAGATCAAGGAAGTCCGTAGTGCTGGTTCAAAGTTGCTCAAATTTTACCGTGCTTCTACCTCTACTAATATTGAGAATCATGTAAATTTGGATGATGATCCTAATGATTTAATGGAATTACATTTTGGTTACTTTTTTTCTTACATATAAAAGTTAATTCAACAGGGATATTTACTAAAATAAATGCCAAAAGATAAGTTACAACTTTTTGAAAAGTTATGGAGTGTTAAAAGTTAAACTCCCAACTCAAAAGAGGGTCTCAGATTTGTTACAGTCGGACAAGTCAACGATTAAGAACTTTGTTTGGTTGTTACTAGTGAATCAGAAGAGGATTGACTCAATATAGAGGATGACTCTACTGATCAGCTAATGGAAGATAATCCGCCGGAATTTGAGGAGGAAATCAAGTCAACGGTAGATGAGTTGCAAGAAATCAACCTCGGGACTAAAGAGTAACCCTGACCTACATTTATAAGTTCTGTACTTAATGATGAAGAATCTCTACGGTTGAGCAAATTGTTAACAAAATTTAAAGATTGCTTCGCATGGAGTTATGATGAAATGTCAGGACTGTCTGCAGAAGTTGCAGTTCATAAACTTGGGGTAGACATAAATATAGCCCCAGTAAAACAAGCTCCAAGAAGAATGCGCCTCGAAATAGAGCAACAAGTCATTTCCGAGGTAAAGAAATTAATAGACACTAACTTTGTAAAAGAAGAGCAATACCCCACATGGTTAGCCAATATTGTACCTGTCAAGAAGAAAATGGACAAATCCGTGTTTGCGTCGACTTCAGAGATCTAAACAAAGCATGTCCGAAAGATGAGTTTCCACTACCAATACCAGAAATGATGGTGGATATCACTTCTAGACATGAAATTTTTTCTTTCATGGACGGATCGTCAGGATAGAACCAAATCAAGATGGCTCTTGAGGATGCAACACTTACAGCATTCAGAACGCCGATCGGAATTTTCTGCTACACAGTGATGTCGTTTGGGTTAAAGAACGCTGGAGCAACATATAAACGTATAATGAACAAAATTTTTGACGACCTCATTCACAATCAAGTAGAATGTTATGTGGATGATATGGTCATCAAAAGCAAACAAAAAATAGACTATTTGTGTGATTTGAGGTTTGTGTTCAAACAGTTACAATGATATGACCTTAAAATGAATCCCTTAAAGTGCGCCTTTGGCGTTACCTCTATAAAGTTTTTAGGATTTGTTGTCCATTATCGAGGAATCGAGATCGACCCAGATAAGATTAAAGCTATCTTGGAAATGCCTCCTTCTAAAACCTTAAAACAACTACATTCCTTCTAGAGAAAGTTGACATATCTGAGTGCTTTATTTCTAATATCTCAGGAAGGTGTAAGCCCTTCTTGGCATTAATTAAAAAGGATGTCAAATTCATTTGGTAAGAGAAATGCCAGCGGGCTTTCGAGGATGTTAAACAATATTTAATGACACTTCCTGTTTTGACAGCCCCTATCACAGGGAAACCTTTGATACTTTATACTGCGGCCTTAGATGACTCTCTCGGAGCCCTTCTAGCCTAAATCAATGACGAGGGTAAAGAAAATGTACTCTACTACTTAAGTCATCGTCTAACACCGACGGAAGTAAGGTATCTACCTATTGAGAAGCATTTTCTGGCGTTAATTTTTGCCGCCCAAAAGCTTAGACATTACATGCTTTCTCATAAAATTACCCTAATTTCAAAAGTTAATCCATTGCAATACTTGATGACCCGACAAACACTCTCCGGACGCCTAGCAAGATAATCAATGATCTTATTGCAATTCGATATAACTTTTGTTCCCCTCTGTGCTATCAAGAGACAAATTCTACCAGACTTTCTCGCTGCATAGCCACTGCCAGCTGGTTCCCCTCTCAATGATGAGTTACCAGACGAGCAAATACTACAAATAAAATTCTTCATAGCGCAATGCTGGGAAATGTACTTTGACAGAGCTTCGTCAGCCAGAAAACATAAAGAATCAAACATAGTTATACCAGGCAAAGCAGGGATTGGTTTGATTATTATCATGCTTGATAAGGGTATGTTGAGGTTCTCATACCACCTGACAGTGTCGTGCACCAAAAAAAAAAACAAAATATGAGCCTTAATTAATCACTGGATTGGAGTTGGCAATCTCAGTGGATATAACAAACATTGTCATATAAGATGAATCTCAACTCGTCATTCAGCAAGTCAATGGACAATACAAAATTCTAAGACCAAGACAAGCAGAATATCATCGATATGCGATGAAGCTACTGGAGCAGATTCCCTACGTGACTTTTTATCGGATTCCTAAGGGAGATAACACCCATGCCGACGCTCTAGCAAAACTTGTTAAAGAATTGGCGTGTCTCCCGGAGGATTCCATCAAAATCACATTACAAGGAAGACATGTTCTGTCTTGAATCGGCCTCAAAACTTTACACAAGCTCAGAAAAGAAGAAACAAAAATTACGGTTATGGATATCAACAAAGATTGGCGCAAGCCATTAATAGAATATTTGCAAACTGGAAAGCTGTCTGAAGACAAGTCTGAAGCACACCATATCACAAAGAGGGCTATGTCGTATGCTCTAATGGGTGATGTCCTCTACAGAAGATTGTTCAACCAGATGTGGCTACGATGCTTAAGCAAAGTCGAAGCCCGAAATATCGTCAAAGAAGTACATGCTGGATTGTGTTGCGCTCACTAGTAGGGACCTAAAATGAAAATGAAGATTAAGATACTCAGATATTATTAGCCAACAATCATGTCCGACTGCATGGATACAACCAGAAAATGTCATCAGTACCAAGTGTACGGGGTGGTCTTTCACCAACCTCCAAATGTGCTACACCCAACCGTTGCTTCGTGGTCATTCGAGTGTTGGGGCACAAACATAATAGGTCCGATAGACCCCCCATCTTCTAAAGGAAACAAGTTTATACTTGTCGCTATGGATTACTTCTCCAAATGGGCAGAGGCAATGCCGTTACGAGAGGTTATGACACAACACGTCCTTCAATTCTTCAAAAGACAAATCGTCTATCATTTTGGAGTACCATGAAGAATAATTTCCAACACTGGGATAGCTTTTAAAAGCACAAAAATCAATATTTTCATCAAAAGACATGAGATGGATTGGAGATACTCTACAATTTACTATCTCCGAGAAAATAGATTGGATGAAGCCTTAAACAAGACACTAGTATAAATTTTAAAGAAAACACTGGATGAAAACAAAAGGGATTGACACAACAAATTGCTAGAAGGTTTATGGGCCTACCAAACAACTTTCAGGACTCCCACTCGGTGTACACCCTACATGCTCGTGTACGGGTTTGAGGCCGTGCTACCGTTAGAAATTCAGACGCCGTCTCTCAGAGTCGCTGTCACCAACCAACTCACAACAGAAGAAAGTGCAAAGCTCAAGCTCGAAGAACTAGAGAGTTTGGAAGGAAAATGACCTGAAGCACAACAACATCTGAAATTTTACAGGAAAAGATGATACAAGCTCATGACAAATTGGTCCGCCCAAGGATATTCAAAGTTGGTGACCATGTCCTCGTGCTCAAGAGTCATATTCTTGTACGTCGCGAGATAGGTGGAAAGTTTGAGCCAACTTGGAAGGGACCATTTATCGTTGAAAAGGTCTATATAGGAGAAACCTAAAAGTTAGTGGACTTCCGGGGTGAAAGACCCATGCAACCAATCAACAGATGATACTTGAAGACATACTATGCAACCTGACAACCTTCGCTTGATTTGAAATTTTAAATTTTTGATTGTTTTGGGGTTATCTATGTGATCAAACGTCTGTGACAGGGTCTAAAATTTTTGTAACGAAATTAACTTTAACATAATAAAAAAAGAGTTTTTTGAAAATTACACACCTCTATTTTCTCTTTTCAAACTTAATATGCTACTAATTTAAACAAAATTCACACATAAATAAACAATCTCTTCACCAAAATAAATAAAAAATTTCTTTAATAAATACTTTATTTTGTCCTTGTTCACACTAAGTTTTAGTCCATTGACATTTTTCCTGTCGTCTGCAAAAAAACGTCAGGCCAGAGGCTGATCTTCGCCTTCAATGATGTATGAAATCTCGTACTAGATGAAGAAATGGTGCCGCAGGGGGACACTATAGATTTTGACATTGAATTTAACTAAGTCGGCATGGATTATGAGGGCCCTTTAATGAATTTTTTCAGTTGATGGGAAAAGGAAGGCCTGCCCTCACTACTACGCGTGGCCACCAAAGACAGTGCATCACTGAAAGGAAGAATGTGATGGTACAACAGGACCCGATGGCGGGGTCCAACCGTTTACCATCCATGATAGTTACGCCGACTGGGGGCCTAGCCACTGCTGATAATGAAATAATGTTTTTTGCTCCACTGTGAAGAACACAACAAAAGAACGCCAGCCGACACAAACAGAGAGCTCTCTTATGAGAAGAGAAGAGATGCCAGAAAGAGGCAGACAACTTGCTCGCTCCTATTCTTGAGGGACATATTTATGATCTATGCATGAGAGAAACCTCTTCTAGCTAGCCAGCTATGAATGAGAGCTCGAGTTTGTTACAAATCCAAAGATTCTAACAGCTTCAGATGTTCTGTGTAGTTTTGTGTACGGGTTTCCCTACCTACAATGTTGAAATACCTGAACGAGCATCAGCTACAAGGGCATTCGTGGAGTGATCGGACAACAATGTCCTACATCTGCAACGCTATAACACATTAGAGGAATATGCATTTGCCGATGATGTATCTCAGATCGTTGATTACGTGATAGAGGCAGAGCCATATGTCTCAATGGATGCAGAGTCGTATGTTCTGATGGATACAGAGCTAAACGTCCTGTCAGACGTAGAATCATACATTCCGATAGAGCCAGAGACAGCACCAGCTTAGGCTCCCTCTGATGTTCAAATGAGCGAATACCCAAAAAAACTGCCAAATCTCAGTACGGTGGAATATTATAAATGAGCGAAGTAAATAAAAGAGACTTTGAGTTCTAAGAAGAAGTATAGGAAAAATTCATCAACTTACTGGAGGGATTAGAACTGCATACCAGAGTCTTCTCAGAAATGGCAAACAGAGTATTCTTGACTGCATTTTTGACCTAAGGGACATAGGTCGAGAAGGTTTACTTATGGAAAGGACCTATTTTGAGCCGAGGAAATGGATGCAAGGAAAAGGGAGGATTAATATCCAGTGTGGCTGTTGTTACAACTTCACAAATGACAGACAGGAGAATCCACCTGAGATCCTTAGACACGATCAAGTAGATCCAGTACCGCCAATGATAAAGTGGATGATCAAAAGAATGGTCAAATTGAGTATTTTTCCCGCTACCTGCATTCCAAACAGTTGTATTATCAACATATACAATGAGAGTGATTGCATTCATCCACATATAGACTACCATGACTTTGTGAGACCTTATTGTACGGTCTCATTTATGAGTAAAAGCAACATCTTATTTGGGAAAAAAATTGACATCGTTGGCTCTGGTAAGTTCAAAGGCTCTGTAGAGATTCCCCTTCCAGTTGTCTCAGTGCTTGTTCTTAAAGGAAACGGTGCAGACGTTGCCAAGCATTGCATTCTAGGAGTGCAACATCGCAGGGTGTCCGTAAACTTCTGAAGGATGGAAGATAACAAGATGCCGCACAAATTTCAACCAGATACAGAACTAGAGGAACTACTACCTTACGAGCTATGAGAGGGTTGCACCTCTGAGCACATGCTAAGGGAACTCTTGTCGTGAAACGTTGCTTAGAAAGTCAGCTCGATCAGGAGCTCGTCACAGCAGGAATAGATAGTTAGAGGATTCCTTTCTACTTTACTACATTACAACAATGTGATATGTACCAGAGATGCTCAGGCTATAATGTGCACTTGGCATGAGATATTTTGGATGTACTTCGATGCATTTCACATACTGTACTTTTTGAAACGTTTTCCTACACTTGATCTATAACATTTTGTTGGAACAAATTAATGAAGTTTTGTTCAGAAATGTGTCTTTTTGTCAATTGCCTTTAGTGCGATGGATGGAAGCCACGAACCACACGTTGGTTCAAAATTACAATGAAGAAAGAACAAAACGACAAACAAAAAAAATTTTAACAATAATAAAATTTAAACAAAAATAACCAATAAATAAACAACAAAACAACTCTCTTTTGAAAAAAAAATTAACCAACTAAAGTTTAAATTTGAAAACATATTTTGAAAAAATTAAATGTGATAAAAACAACAAGAAAAGAAAATAAATTTGTTGAGTGGATTCTTGATCCGACTTTTTTGTTGCGAGAGATTGTGTAAAAATCTAATTAAATATAAACAATTAATATTTGAATTCTACGCAAGTATATGTATCGTTATCAAGTAATAGTAAACTTTCTATTTAAGCCCCAAATATCGATCCTACAGGGAAGGTTTAAATTGTAAATGGCAAATTTGCTAGGAAATTCACAGAAAGTTAGTTGAAATCACCGCCACTAATTTCAATTGTTGAGATGTAATAAAAAATAAATTTATAAACTTTAATCAAATCAAATATGCCAAATTTAAAAAAGTAAATACTAATCTATTAACTATGTTTATGTAATGGACGTGAAAAAACATCTTCCCACTACAATGAGGCTATGGTAAAATGAGATGAGATAAATGTTCATAAAATGTATTGTGTCAAATAGAAGCAATTTTAATTCTCTACCCTCATATTGTGCATAGAAAATCATTGCTTAATCTCAGTATTTAGTCCCTAAATCTGTGGCTAGGCTAGGAGGATATCGGCTCCAACTCGAGAGCTCCCACTTCCCTTCACCTGAAAGCTAACTCTCGCTTTAGTTTTTAAACACTGAGATTAAATTGAAGATTTTAGTCTTCATCATAAAGGTTCTCCAATTCTACACCCAACAAAGAATATTTCCCTATTTATTTGCACTTAATTCTATAAACAATGTTCTCTTTCATGGAATCAAATGTGATACTTACTCTATTGTAGAACTTATACTCCATTTTCCGGATCATATGTTTAACAAGAAATTTTAACAATTCAATTAGCTAGATCAAAAGTAAATTAAGTTTGGAGTTGAAAATCATCACAATTTATTTTATAATTTAATATTGGCACATTCATATTATTTCTTCATTTCACCATATCTCAGAGTAGGGAGAAAGATAGGGGGAACTACTCAGACTTCATGAGAAAGAAATAACGAAACACAAATTTCATATATAAAAGAAAGTTCATATAATACTGATAAACAAACAATTCTTATCTGAAAACCTCTTTCTCAAAGCAAATCCTTTGTAGCCTTTCCTTAGAAATGCAGGAAGAAGATATCTCTCTTTTCTCCTTCTCCAACACTCTTACAGAAAGTTTCACACTAAATCTTACGACAAAAACTCTAAAATATGAAAGAAAAATAACTAATTGACTCTAATATGGAAGTGGAATGGAATGATGTGGTGCGAAAAATGCAAGTAGAGGAGTGAAAAACGTAGAGGAGCGTTTTTTCTGATGAAATTTGACCCCAAATAGAGCCTAAGGTCGGTTCTCCAAGAGATGCCTCAAAAAACTCTTCAAAAAATCATCCAAATAAATCAAGCCTTCTAGAAACGGGGTCTGCACCACCTTTGGCGCTATCGACGCTGAGTAAAACAATCTCCGCGTTAATTTGTTCTGTGCCGTCGGCGCTGCCCTAGGCACTGCCGGCATTGAGCATTTCTTCAAAACCATTATTTTGACTCCAAATTTCATCATTTTTGCTTTCTTTTTGCTTTAAGCCCTAAAAGTCAACTACCTACAAGAAAACATCAAAATACCTTCCATTGAAGTGCAATATCATAAAAAATAGGAATAAAATATGATTTTAAAAATGCATATATTTTTGGTTTATCAAAATCCCCCAAACTTACATGTTACTTGTCCTCAAGTAACTCATTTACTACATAAAAAATATGACTTATGATAAAGACATTAACCGTTAGACTTCCATATTTTAGTTCTCCAAATATAATAGTATAACTTAAGAAAAATTCAAAACAACTTCAGTTAATACTAAAGGTGTAAAATATTCAATTTCAAGAAAAATTACAATTTGTTATATTAAAGTCACTTAGCAAATTCATATGAAAAAGAACCTCTTAAAACTTCATTAGAATTAAGTTAATATTCAAATCAAAAGTTTAGAAAATGTGTTCAAGTCTTTTTCCTTAAGTTGATTCAAGTGAAGCCAATTTTTAATTAGACATCTCCTCAAACTTCTCCCCATATATTTTTCTTTCTTTTTCTTTTCTCTTTTCAGGATCATTTTTAATCCCCTTTTTCTTTTCTTTCTTTCTTTTCTTCTCTTTTTTTTTATATATCAAGATTAATATATCTGGATAGCCTTTAATGATTTTGAACTTCACTATCCTCTTTTTAAAGTTAAAAACTTTTTACATTTCTTCACTTAAAAAATTATATTAACCTAAAAATTTCATAAAGTTTAATTCTTTTCTTTTTACATGAATCTTTGAAGATTTTTAATACTTCAAAAATACAAATTTCATTTAATAAAAATAGAAAAACATAGTCTTATTCTCTTTTAACAAATATCTTTACCCATGTAATTAACCTTTATTATTGAAATTTTTTACTTAAATTTACTATATATTTAGAAACATAAATATAGTTATCCAAAGTTAACCTCTAATGCCAAAGGTCATGCTAAATTTAAAATTTTGAAAATATAATTAAGTGAGGACAAATAAAATTAAGTTCTTTCTCTCTTTATAAAAATGATTTTTCTTCTTTCCCCCCCCCCTCCCCAAACTTAAATTTTTATAAGATTTTTACATGAATAGTTTTAAACATGAAGGGTAAGAGAAAGCATTAAACACATAAAACAAAATTTATACCTGTTGGAGATTTTGATTTTTGAACATAAATTTTGAAAATATTGCAGGTGCTAAAATGAA
>JXCR01142801.1:6413-53379 GCA_002079205.1 Phalaenopsis hybrid cultivar | reverse complement strand
TATATATATATATATATATATATATATATATATATATATATATATATACATAAATATATATATATAGTTCTAAAATAGATAGAGAATTTATAGTCTTCAATCATTGCACCTCTTCTTCTGTGCTTTCTCCTCTTCTAATATCTTTTATAGATTGGTAGTGAACATATAAGTTGTAGAAGGATCTGTACAGGAATTGATCTGTCGAATTTTCTTCGATCCACTCATTTTCTTCAAACATCCAAACTAATCCTACTTCAAAAGTTCCAGTGTGATCAAAATTTTATCTCATTCTCCAATCTAGGTGTTCAAAAAGGTACTTAAGATCTCCTACTGCATTCATACTACTCTGAAGTTCCCTTTCAATTTTCTTCAATTTCTTTTCCAAAGAAAGCAAACTTCCAACTATTGGTGGTATTAATAGAGTTAAAGGACGTGAAGATTGATCTATGATGGCTTCTAATACTTCATTTCCATTTCCACAATAATTCTCATCTATAGGATTCATGGGCTCCCAAGGTAATAAAGTCTTTTCTCAACTTTCGTATGGAACTTGGGCTTGACTGCAAATAAAAAAGATGGTAGATGGATGCCCAAGTCCATAAATTGGTCCATTAGTAAGGATACCCATAATAAATTTAAATATAATAGACCCTATATCAATGGATTTTTCCATTTGAATGCAGTAATTTAAAATATCACATTCTTTGGTAACTCTACTAATTTTTATAGTAGGGAGTAATTTTGCAGCAATAAAGAAATGCCATTACTTCGAAATTGGATTAAGTAATGAAGTGGAGAAACTAACATATCCTTCCTCTCATATCTCCCACATATCGCTTTCATCCATCATACGATTATACACGTCTTGCATCAAATCTCGTGTAGAAATGAAATTTGTATGATGACAGATTGGAATGTTGTCTATCATATACAATTCATTAATCCTTGCAAGAGTAAATAGTACAGCCTTACCTCGTACGAAGACAACAACTTGAGTAATTCCATGTAAGTTTGCATAAAACTCTTTCACCACAGGTACAACCACTGACGACGTAGTGTAACACAAAACTTCCCAATGCCTTTGTAGAATGATTTTATCAATCAGACCAGTAGGATTGATCACTCCATGATTAACAAATCCTCTTTCCTTGATCAATATCCTCTTCGTAATAACTTTCTCGTATAATCTCTACGCGTCAAAACTAATAAACTTTCTTTTGTTTAAAACTCCATACTTCAAAGTATTTATGGAATTGGAAGCCATGGAATCCGAAAATAAGAAGTTACTAGGCGTCCAAGGATGTTTCTAGGCCTTTTTAAACTCGTCCCGCCGGTTATTATGAAGTAAATTGTGCCAAAACCCACCAAAAGTTGTCTAAAACTGTCCAACTGCACACGGCGTCGTCGACGCTCTTGATTGGCGCTTTCGGCACTGATGTTTGTTATCTAGGGCGCCGTCGGTGCTAGTTGCCAAAATTGTGATTTTTATTTTTTTATTCAATTTGATTACAAATTTTCCTCCAATACCAATATTTGACTTAATTTATAATAAATGAAATTGTGTAGGATTATTATCTACTAATATATAAGACACTTAACAAACTAAATAGTAATACATAGCAGTATAAGTATGGGTTACATCCCACAAAGTACTTGGTTTAACGTCATCAGCCTGACATACCATTTGTTTAGTTAGGTTGACTTAACATTAAAATTTCTTTAAATTGAGGTATGTGCCCTTCATAATAATGTTTCAAACGATGCCCATTAATTTTAAATTTCATTCCAGTGTTAGAATCTTTAATAACAACAATTCTATAATGACAGACTTTAATCACTTTAAATGGTCCTAATCATCTAGATTTTAGTTTTCCTAAATGTTATGATTTTTAATCACAATAGTTCCATAATGATAAACTTTAATCACTTTAAGTAGTCCTAACCATCTGGATTTCAGTTTTCCTAGAAACAGCCTCAATCTTGTATTATATAGTAGAACTTCTTGTCTAGGTTCAAATTTCTTCTTAACAATCTTTCGATCATGCCATATTTTTATTTTATCTTTATAGATTTTTGCATTATCATATGCTTCATTTCTAATCTCCTCAAGTTCATTGAGTTGCAAAAACTTTTTCTCACCAACATTCTTTAAATTAAAATTAAATTCTTTAATAGCCCAAAATGCTTTATGTTCCAATTCTACTGATAAATGACATGTTCTTCCAAAAATCAATCTATATGGGGACATACCTATAGGGGTTTTATAAGCAGTTCTGTATGTCCGTAATGCAGTATCTAGTCTAGCGGACTAATTTATTTTATAAGAATTTACTGCTTTTTATAAAATGCGTTTAATTTTATGATTCAATATTTCTGCTAGACCACTAATTTGAGGATGATAAGTAGTAGAGAATTTATGCATTATATCATATTTCTTGATTAATTTTTTTATTCTCTTATTCCTGAAATGAGATCGTCCATCAATAATGATTACTCTCGACATTCCATATCTTGTAAAAATATTTTTAATTAGAAATTTAGAAACACTCTGAGTGTTACATCTAGGCACAACAATAGCTTCAATCCACTTAGACATATAATTAACAACAAGTAATATATATATAAATTTCCAAATGAATGCATAAATGGTCCTATAAAGTCTAATCTCCAAACATTCAAAATTTCAACTTCTAATGTGTAATTTAGAGGTATTCGTCTCTTTTGGAAAAATTTCCTACTCGTTGACATCTATCGCATGTTTTAATATATTCATGAACATCTCTAAAAATAGTAGGCTAATAAAATCTAGCTTGCAAAATTTTATATGTAGTTCTATTTATTCTAAAATGTCCTCCAAATTCAAATCATAGCATCTTTCAATTTTCTGTTGAGTTTCTTCATAAGACACACACCTCCTAATAATTAATCTTTACATTGTTTATATAAATATGGGTCAATCCAAAAATAGTCTTTAGAATCATAGATAAAATTCTTTAATTGTGGATTCTTGATATCAGGTGGTAGAATGTCACTTACAATATAGTTTACTATATCATCACACCACGGTACATCCACTTCATCAATACTATATAAATGTTCATTAGGGAAATTTTCTAAAATTTCATTTGGAAAATTAGATAATATTTCTATTTCTATTCTAAACAAATGATCAGCTATTTGATTATCATTTCCCTTTCTATCTACCATGATAAAATCAAACTCTTGCAACAGAAGTATCCATCTAATTAATCTTAGTTTAGCATCCTTCTTTTGCATCAAGTATTCAATAGCAGAATGAGATTGTATGCACTATACATTTAGTTCCAATTAAATAAGATCTAAATTTATCAAAGACATAAAAAATAGCTAATAGCTCTCTTTCAGTAGTAGTATAATTAATTTGAGCATTATTTAGAGTTTTACTAGCATAATATATAACTTTAAAAACTTTATCGTATCTTTATCTTAATACAACCTCAATAGCATAATCACTAGCATTACACATTATTTCAAATAGTTTCTCTACGTCAGGTGGTACTATTATAAGTGCAATGATTAATTTTTTCTTTAATAATTCAAATGTTGTTATGCATTCCTCCTTAAAATCAAATTTTGTATCTTTTTTCTAAAAATTGGCATATGGGTTTAGTCTTTTTTGGAAAATTTTTTAGGTAGCGCCTATAAAAACCAACATGTCCTAGAAAACTTATCACCCTTTTAACATTATTAGGAGGTGGTAATTTTTCTATAACTTAAATTTTTGCAAGATCTACTTCCTTGCCTTTTTCAAAAATTTTATGCCCAAGAACAATACCTCCTACAACCATAAATTGACATTTTTCCCAATTTAAGACTAGGTTGATTTTTTCACAAATCTCAAGAACATTTTCTAAATTATTAAGACATAACTCAAATGAAGTCCCAAATATAAAAAAATCATCCATAAACACTTCCATTCCATGCTCTATAAAATTGCTAAAAATTGACATCATGCATCTTTAAAATGTTGCAGGTGCATTGCATAGTCCAAAAGGCATTCTACGAAAAGAAAATGTTTCATATGGGCATGTAACATCATTTTCTCTTGGTCCTTTGGAGCAATTGGAGTTTGGTGATATCTGGTATATCCATCTAAAAAGCAATAGTATTTGTTCTCAACTAATCTATCCAACATTTGATCTAGAAAAGACAAATGAAAGTGATCTTTTATGGTGGCCATATTTAGTTTTCTATAGTCAATGCGAATTTGCTAACCAGTTACTTGTATTATTGATATTAATTCATTTTTCTCATTTTCTTCAACAGTCACTCCTCCTTTCTTTGGAATACGGTGAATTGGGCTTACCCAAGCACTATCTGAAATAGGATATATAATTCCAGCATCTAACCACATTAAAATATCTTTTTTAACAAATTCTTTCATTATTGGGTTTATTCTTCTCTAAGGATCCGCTTTAGGTTCATACTGTTCATCTAATAAAATTTTGTGCATATAAATTGAAGGACTAATTCATTTAATATCTGCTAAAGTCCATCCAAAAGCTTTTGTATACTTTTTCAACATCTCTATCAACTTTTGTTTCGGAATTTCAATTAACTCAGAAGATATAATAATAGACAATATAGATGACTCTCCTAAAAATACATATTTAAAATGGGAAGGTATAATCTTTAATTCAAGTTCAGGTGGTTTAATACTTGAAGGAATAATATTCTTACTATCATTTTCCAGCAAGTTTAATGCTTCGAATTTGCCCTGAATACAATCTAAATCTTCTTCTTTTACTTCATCTTTAGTATTAAAAATTTCTCCTTACTTTAATTTATCTTCGAATTCATTCATAAAATGCTCATTACTTAGATAATCAGCTACTTCCATCTTGAAACATTCAATATCTTTTTATATTGCAGGATATTTCATAACTTTTGCTATATTAAATTTCACTTCTTGATCATTAACTCTCATCATTAATTCTCCTTTTTGCACATCTATTATAGCTCTCTCTGTTGCGAGAAATGGTTTCCCTAAAATAATGGGAATCTCTTTATCTTTCTCCATATCTAATACTATAAAGTCTACAGGATCCACTTTTACTAGCACATCTTCTATAACTCCTTTTGGATAAGTTATTGATCGATCAGCTAAGTGAAGAGTTACAGTAGTAGGATAAATTTCTCCCAAATCTAAATGTTTAAAAATTGATAAAGGCATAAGATTGATACTTGCTCCTAAATCATATAAAGCTTTTCGATAAAACTTTTCTTCAATTGCACAAGGTATAGTAAAATTACCAGGATCTTTTAATTTTTCAGGAAGCTTTTTCTGAATAATAGCATTACACTGTTCACTTAGTGCAACGGTCTCATGATCTGTAAACTCTTTTTTCTTATTTAATACATGCTTCATAAATTTAGCATAACTTGGTATTTGTTCCAAAGCTTCAACAAAAGAAATATTTATCGTTAACTTCTTAAGGATTTCCAAATTTTTTGTAAATTTTTTATCTTTATTCTTCTATTTCAGTCTTTGAGGAAACAAAGGTAATGGTTTTTCTACAGGGCTCGGTGTTTGTTCATTTTCCTTCTTTGAGGAAACAAAGGTAATGGTTTTTCTACAGGGCTCTGTGTTTGTTCATTTTCCTATTGATCATTTTCGATTTCTTCTTTTTTTTCATCAGCTTTAGTTTCTCTTTGGATCCTTGTTTCAACTTCTTTTCCACTTCATAATTGAATAGCTTTAATTTTCTCTTTATTTTGATCTTTTGGATTAACTTCCACAGTACTTGGAAGAATTCCAGAAGATCTATTACTAAGTGCAGTAGCAATATGTCCTAATTTATTTTCAATAATTCTAATAGCAATCCCTTGATTTTGTATTTGATTTCCAATATTCAACATTACTTCTTCCATCGTCAACTTCTTTTCCTTAACTTGTGGTTTAGGGTTGGAGTTAAATCCCGAAAGATAATAAGGTCAAAAATTAAGATTTATTTGATTGTTCAGATTTCCGGATGGATTCACCAAATTATTATAATTATTCCAACTTAAATTAGGGTTATTTTTCCATCCACAAGGTTAAAATAAGGATTGTTATTTTGATTATTTATAGCGTTTAAAGTTTCATAAGATGATTGAGTATCAATAATCTGTCCTAGTGAATTCTCCTCTAATACTGGGGTACTTGAGAATAATTCATTCCCATTTGATCAATTTTTTTAGAAATAGCAACAATTTCAGATGCCAAAATAGAATTGCATCAGAATCATGAATACTAGCTACTCTCTTAGGATTTACCCTTTCAGAGGGCCATTGAGAATTATTAGTAGTCATTTCTTCAATTAAAGAATATGCTTCATCAAAAGGTTTTGACATTAATGAACCACCCGCAACAACATCTATAATAGATCTCAATGATACTACTAATTCATTGTAAAATGTTTAAATTATTAACCAATCTGGTAAAGCATGATGTGGACATTTCTCTTTAAATCTTTCTCAAGCTTCATATATTGATTCCCCTTCAAACTGACAAAAAGATGTAATAACATTTCTAAGCTTAGCAGTTTTCGATGGTGGAAAATATTTAGCCAGGATTTTTTGTGATAGTTGTCCCCAAGTTCTAATAGATCCAGGTGCTAACAATTTTAACCAAGCCTTAGCTTTATCCCTTAATGAAAAAGGAAAATGTCTAAGCCTAACAACATCATTAGACACTCCGTCATATTTAAATGTAGCAAAAGTTTCAAGAAAACTAGCAAGATGTAAGTTAGGATCTTCAGTAGGTGATCCTCCAAACTTATTATTTTGTACCATTTGGATAATAGCAGGTTTAAGCTCAAATGAATTAGCAGCAAAATCAGGATTTTGAATAATCAAGCGAAGTTCATCTGCTGTCGGATTCACATAATCTCTTAAAGGTCTTTGTCAATTTTCATTTATTGGATTATCTAAGTTATTCATCATTTCTTGTAAATTTTTAATTTTTCTTTGTTGTTTGAAAAATTTTCTAATAGTACGTTCTAGTTCTGAATCATAAGGTACTAAACCTTCAGATATAATATTTCACATAAGCAAATAAAGTAAGCAAAGTAAAATAATCTAATAAAAATATTTCTTTTTTTATTTTTGATTATTAAATTTTTTTAATATTATTTTTTTAATAATAATAATTTTTTTATGGTCTATATATATATATTATCTCTAAATTTCTTAATTTATCAAAACTATTTCATTCAATCGGTTCTTTCCCCACGGAACAGTGCAAAAAACTTGATCCGAATTTTTTGTTGTGATAGATTGTGTAAAATTTAATTAAATATAATCAATTAATATTCAAATTCTACGGAAGGTTTAAATTGGAAATGACAAATTTTCTAGGAAATTCATAAAAAGTCAATTGAAATCATAGTCATCAATTGTTGAGATGTAATCAAAATTAAATTTCTAAACTATTATCAAATCAAATATGCAAAAATTAAAACAGTAAATACTAATCTACTAATTATGTTTATGTAATAGAGATTCTTATGTGAAAAAGCATCCTTCCCACTACGATGAGGCTATGGTAAAATGAGATGAGATAAATGTTCATAATATGTATTATGTTATATAGGGGCAATTTTAATTCTCTACCCTGATGTAGTGCATAGAAAATCATTGTCTAATCTCAGTGTTTAGTCCATAAATCAATGGCTAGGCTAGGAGGATACTGACTCCCACTCCAGAGCTCCCACTTCCCTTCCCTTGAAGGCTAACTCTCGCTTTAGTTTTTAAACACTAATATCGCCCAAAGCTCCCACTTCCCTTCACCTGAAGGCTAACTCTCGCTTTAGTTTTTAAACACTAAGATTGAATTAATGATTTTAGTCTGTCACCCTAAAGGTTCTCCAATTCTACACCCAACAAATAATATTTCCTTGTTTATTTGTACTTAATTCCATAAACGATGTTCTCCTTCATGGAATCAAATGTGATCCTTACTCTGTTGTAGAACTCGTACTCCATTTTTTGGATCATATGTTTCACAACACATTTTAACAATTCAATTAGCTAGATCAAAAAATAAATTAAGTTTGGAGTTGAAAAATCATCACAATTTATTTTACAATTTAATATTGGCACATTCATATTATCTCTTCATTTCACCATATCTCAGAGTAGAGAGAAAGATAGAGGGAACTACTCAGACTTCATGAGAAAGAAATTACAAAACACAAATTTTATATATAAAAGAAAGTTTATACAATACTAATAAACAAACAATACTTATCTGAAAATTCTTTCTCAAAGCAAATTATTTGTAGCCTTTCCTTAGAAATGCAAGAAGAAGATATCTCTCACTTTTCTCCTTCTCCAACAATCTTATACAAAGTTTCGCAGTAAATCTCGCCACAAAAACTCTAAACTATGAAAGCAAAATCACTAATTGACTCTAATATGGAAGTGGAATGGAATGAAAGAAGGTTTGGAAGTTTAAAAGAGTATTAAAGATACACTATTTTTATTAAAATTGCTATTGTTGGGATTACTTTTGATATTTATTATTATAACTGTCATGTGTATTTTGTAATAATGAAAAATATTTACAAAATTAACAAACTAAATTCACCTGCATCAATCATCCGGTGTCAAAGAAAGGTCTCCCTAAAATAATAAGAATTTTTTTCTTTTCTTCCATATCTAATACAATAAAATTAACAGGGAAGATAAATTTATCCACTTTAACCAGAACATCTTCTATAACCCCTTAAGGATAAGTGATAGATCGGCCTGATAATTGTAGGGTTACATTAGTGGGAGAAATATCTCTTAAACCCAACCTTATGAATATAGATAGTGGCATAAGGTTGATGCTCACTACTAAATCAATTAAAGCTTTTCTACAAAATTTTTCTTCAGTTGCACAAGGTATGGCGAAGCTATTAGGATCTTTGAGTTTTCAAGGAAGCTTCTTCTGAACCATCGCATTACATTCTTCACTAAGTGCAACAGTCTCATTATCTACAAACTTTATCTTTTTATTTAAAGCTTCTTTCATAAATTTTGCAAAACTTGACATCTATTTCAAAGCCTCAGCGAAAGGGATATTAATTGCAAGCTTCTTACATATTTCATAAAATTTTGAAAATTGTTGATCCAATTTTTGTTGTTTACGTCTTTGAGGAAAATATGGCGGGGGTCTTTCTAAATTGGTCTTAGTTGAAGAGTTAGGTGTTTCTGCTTCCTTAAGAATAATTTCTTCATGTCTCTTAATTTCTTCAACTTCTCTCCCAACTTCAATCTCTTTTTGAACTCCAACATTTAATTCCTTTCCACTGCTTCATTGGATTACATTAACTTGCTCTAGCTCTTAACTTTTGTCCTTAGGATTGATCTCTACATTACTAGGAAGTGATCTCTGAGGTCTTTTACTAAGCGCGTAAGCACTTTGTCTTAGTTGATTCTTCATATTTCTAATAGAAACACTTTAACTTTATAAATGATTATGCATCTGCAACACCACTTCTTCTATGGACAACTTCTCCTTAACTTACTGATTAAGTCCAGAAGGATAAGTAGGTTTAAAGTTAGCACTATCCTGATTGTTCCAATTTTATAATGGTTTTGCTTGAGCATTAGCCCATTGTTGATTTCCTCCACTAGAATTGTTGTTCCAGTTAAAGTTAAGATGGTTTTTCCAACCTAGGTTGTAATAATCGGAATATGTGTTATTGGATTTGTTGATAGCATTTAAAGTTTCCAATGAACTATGAGAATCAATCATTTGTCCTAATAAATTTTCTTAAACCATTTGGGGTGTTGGAGAAAAATTCATTCCAATTTGGTTTATCTTGTTAGACAATGCAGTAACTTGACATGCAATCATTGAAATAAAATAATTATCTTGAATACTGGCTACTTTATTAGGATTTAACCTATCAGAAAGCCACTGAAAAATATTTGTACCAATTTTTTTCAATTAGTGAATAAGCTTCATCAAAGGGTTTAGACATTAATGAACCTCCAACAGAAGCATATATATTAGATCTAAGGGATCCTAGTAACCCATTACAAAAAAGTTTAAATGATTAACCAATGTGGTAAAGCATTATGTGAACAATTTCTAAGGAGTTCCTTAAATCTTTCCCAAGCTTCACATATAAACTCTCCTCTATACTGAGTAAAAGAAATAATATTATTTCTAAGTTTCGCAGTTTTTGAAGGTGGAAAATACTTAGCCAAAAATTTTTGAACTAATTCTTCCTAAGTTCTAATAGATCCAGATGCTAACGAATTTAACCACATCTTAGCTTGATCCCTTATTGAAAAAGGGAAAAGTAGCAGAAGATCCCTTTGATACGCCATCATATTTAAATGTAGCATAAGTTCTAAAAAGCTAGCTAAATGGAAATTGGGATCCTCAGATAGTTCCTCCAAACTGATTATTTTGTACCATTTTTATAATTGATGATTTAAGTTCAAATGAGTTAGCCTCTATAGTAGGAGTTTGAATGCTTAAATGAATTTCATCTATTGTAGGGTTCGCATAACCCCTTAAAGGTTTTGTAAATTATGATGTTCATTTTCAGCAGTTTGAATTTCAATATTATTTTTGCTATGTATTAGCCATCTTTTGAGAATTATGAGGTCTTCCTTGTTTTTGAATTTTTCTAATAGTTCGTTCCAATTCAGAATCATAAGACACTAAATTTTTAAATCCAGAACTACGCATAATCAATGTAAAAAAAATTACATAAAATAAAATAACACGCCAAAAATGAAAATATATATTTTTAAAATTTTAAAATTTTAATTTTTTTTCGGTTATTCTAAATTTTATCAAGTTTTTTATTAATTCTTTTAAATTTTTTAAACTTACAATTCAAATAAAATTGTAAGTCAACAAGTTTCGTCGCAATCTCCGGCAACGTCGCCAAAAACTTGACCCAATCCGCAGTTACATGTATTTTTAATCTCCCAAATTTTGCCAAAAAATATGTCCCAAATTATATCTATCGACTAGTGTGAACAAATGTATTAATTTATGAGTTATATAATAAAATCTAACACTACGGGTGCTATGCAAGTATACGTATCGTTTCTAGTAATATAAGATTTTCTTTAAAAATCTCACTATTGATCACACGAGAAAAGCAGTAACTCTTAAAATCAACTTACAAAATTTCTATCTAAATTTCAATTTTAATAGATAAGTTATCTAAAAAGATATGCTTACTAAAAATTACTACTAAAGAGTTAAAATAAAGTAACAACTTAATAAAATATAACAGAGAACTTGGATATTATAGAAAATATTTCCCCTTTAAAGAGATTTTAACATATTTAGGATTCAAGTGATTTAAGACCAAATTGATGTGTTGTGACAAATAAAAGCATGCCTTAAACTTTACCCCGTCCCGGTGTTAGCAAAGAACAATGGCTAACTTAAGGTCGATTCCTTAACATCTCGATTCCGCATCAGAATTATTTAGCCTCTCACCTCTAGATTCCCCTAAGCTTATGCCACTATGATGGCCGAATCTCAGCGTCAAGGTACTAAATCTTAAGCCAAATTGATAAGAATCTTGCATGTCACTCTAGAACTAATCAATTCTACACCTATCAAAACTTATCTCCATATTTATTTACACTCCCCCTTAGGTGATCACAATGGCTCTGCATAGAATGAAGTGTAGTATCTATTAGTTGGGTGAAATCATAGCCCACCCATGTCATTATGTTTCTCGATGGATTTTAACATAACAAGTGGTCAGTTTGTAAAGTAAATGAAGATTCAGTGAAAATACCATCACAATTTTTAAGAGTAAAGGAAATCTTTAAAATATTCTCATCCCACAAGATTAAGTCCTATAGGCAAGGAGATTAAACAAAAATAAAACATTTGCATTGAAATCAAAGTTTCACAAGAAAAACTTAAACACAAATATGAAGTGCATTATGTCTTCTTTTCAAGTAAACTTCTGGAGTTTCTTTTATGCAATCTCCAAACTTTCTCACTCTACAACACACTCACACTTACACTTGAACAAAAAAAATATGAAAACCCTAATTAACTAGCGCCTCCCAATTGAAGTTTTGAGGCTCCAAATGATCTCTAAATTCTACGAAATCCTTCTCATTCAATAGAAAACATAAAATAATCGAGGGTTGCTTCAAACACCCCTCCAAAATTAAGTCAAATTCAATGAATCTTCTAGAAAGGTAGTTACTAGCACTGTAGTGCTAGTCTGGGACGCTATAGCGCCCATCTGGCTCGTATATGGCGTCATGGGGTCGAGGGATGGTGCAATAGTGCCACACAAAAATCTTCAATTTTTCCCTCAATTTCACTAAATGTCTATTCCATGTACGTGAAACTAAATACATGCAAAATATCTTTTCTTTTATTTGCAATATCATAAAAAAAAATGTACATCATATGCTTATAAAATATGCACTAAAAACATGATAATTTTAGGTGAATCAATATCCATTTTTGTACTGTTATGAAATGTTTTTTGAGTTCTAAACTATCAAATTTGTTGTCATAACAATTATATTGTAAACAACACAATTGTACAGTGGTAGAAGGGTCATTTATCCAAAAATAGTTGGAAATCAGTTGTTTCCCAAACGCACAAACCAAATAATTTGATAGTTTTTCCAGATTATGGGCAAAATGGTTATTTATCAAGAAATAGCTGCAAATCAGTTGTTTTCCAAACACATAAATCAAACAGTCAGTCAGCTTATCCATATTAGTTGTTGATGAATAGCTTGTCTGGATAAACTGCTTATTTTGATAAGTTGCAGCTGCCCCAAACAGACCTTTAATCTTTTTTTTCTTCTCTCGTCTTAGTAACGCTCTATTCTTTATGTGTGATCCACAAAATAATTTATGATCTAACATATATATATATATATAGACACACACACATTCTAATATTTTCGAAGTGTTATTCATATAAATTAATTTATATAACTTATTCGTCATTGTTATTATCAGTCTCTAATTTTGGAAGCTTCTAATTTTTCTTATATCAATGCCTTNTATATATATATATATATATATATATATATATATATATATATATATATATATATATATATATATATATATATATATATATATATATATATATATATATATATATATAGACACACACATTCTAATATTTTCAAAGTGTTATTCATATAAATTACTTTATATAACTTATTCATCATTGTTATTATCAGTCTCTAATTTTGGAAGCTTTTAATTTTTCTTATATCAATATCTTTTCAGACATATCAAAAGATGCCTCTTGTTCGTTATCCTTTATATGAAATAATATTAATGAAAAAGTAAAGTAATAAAAGTATCATGTAAAGCCATGTAATAATAATATTAAATCGCAGGCAATCGTTTATAAAAGGTATAAATATCCAGTGGTTCCTCACAAAACCAGATATATAGCTTTCCTTCTCATAAAGTCACCAATTTTTAAAACAGAAAGTACAACAATAGAATTGAGAAGGTGACTCTCTCTCTTTCTCTCTCTCTAGGCAATCCTGACTTCGGGCCGGTTTGGGGCAATTTATAAGTGCGTCGGTGTTTTTAAAAATACCGCTTAGTCCTTTGATTTGCGCATTTTTGAAAACATTATCTGTCACGTCTTGGTGTTTTCCACTAAACCCAGGCTGCGAGTCGACCCGCGGGTTGCGTTTCAGGATAAGCACAAGCTGCCCCAAACAACCCTTCGTCTAGCATTCTAAAATTCTATCTATATTTTAGTATTATAATATTTTTTTATAAGTTTGTCCCATAAAAAAATTATTTTCCTAAAACAAAATAAAAATTTATTTTCCAAATTTCAATAAAGTTGAATGTAAAGAGGCGGCATCTGCCCACTCTTAAAAAATGCTCATTTTGCCATTATGCAAGAGTTTGCTCTTTCATGTAATTTGCTCTTTCATGTAAATATTAGAGATTAATTTGTGTGACATGAACATACATATCTATCATGCGCTAATTTTTTCTCATTTTTCAACAGAAGAAACCATCAAGGTGCAAATTAATTGCGAGATCATTTTATATCGATCTGATTAAACTTACTGAGAATTTGATGAAGAAAATTAGGCATGCAGATATAATGGAAGTAGAGCGATTGAATCTTAATATTGAGATCGTTGCATCATTAGTGAATAAAGAGATAAATCTAGAAAAGATTTGTCTCATCATTTACTATTGATTTAACGGTCTCAGCATTATGGTTTATTTGCTCTACTTCCATTATATATGCATGCCCAAATTTCATCCTCGAACTCTCAGTAAGCTTAATCAAATTGATATAAAATGATCTCGCAATTTATTTGCACTTTGCTGGTTACCTTCTGTTGTAAAACAAGAGAGAAGTACGTATGATAATAAGCGAACTCTTCTAAAATGGCAAAATGAGCATTTTTGTGAGTGAGCAAATACCGCCTCTTTGCCGAGAAACATTACGTCTGGTTTCACATATGAGTGGAGAACAGTCAGGACTTCTTGACACATACGCGTACCTACCTAACATTACAAGAAACACTTTTTCTCTCTTCCTCTGTCTCTTCCTTTCTCTCTCTTCCTCTCTCTCTCTCTTCCCAAGAGCATCAGCCGAAGAGGAATAAAGGAATAAGAACTACAAGCTTCTTTCTCTCTCTCCCTTAACCGAGAGCTAAAGAAAACGAAAGAGGAATATAGAATAGCAAGTTGGTTTCTGCCTTTTATAATAAGCAAACAAAACCATATAAAGGAAGCGCGGGTCGAATCTAGAGTTGTTTGCAGAGTCGAATCTAGAACTGACACGTAAAAAGTTGGGGCCCACCTCCATAAAAATTTTTTAAAAAATGAAAACGCACGACCCGGCCCGACCGTGTTACAGAATTATTCCTTTCGCGTTATTCTGAATATTTTCCGCGTTAATCATGCATTATTGATTTATTATTGAGTTGATTTTGAAATATTATTATTATTTAAACAATAACACCAAAAGCACATGAATAACGCATAAAATATTACTTCAATAACACAACAATAACACATGAATAACACACCAATAACACATTAAAAACGTGCGACCCAGCTCGACTGTGTCATAAGAATACTTCCTTCACGTTATTCATGTGTTATTGGTGTGTTATTGAGGCATTATTTATGAATAATATATCAATAACACATTAAAAACCCGAAAAATATTCCCTGACATGAATAACACATCAATACACACGAATAACACATGAATAACTCGAAAAATATTCAGAATAACACGAGGAAATATTCAGTTAGGCCGGGTCGCAAATTTTCAGTCTTATTTTTATGTTTTATGAAGGTGGGCCCCAACTTTCCATGTGTCGGCTTGAGACTGCACTCCACAAGTAGATCTATTTGTGAAATCCTGATGTAATAATTTTTCATTTTTTAGTGCATCGCAACCACAGAAAAGTTTCTGGAAGAATAATAATTTTTTTTGTACAAGTTTGTGGAATTATAATTAGAGAATATTAACTTCATAAATAAATAAGATTTATTTGTCAGATTAAACTTATAATGAATTTCAACCAAAAATAGGAAAGAGGGATTAAGGATTAGAAATTCTTTAATTCTCTGATATCATGTATTATTTTATTTTCTCTAATTTGTTAATGTTCAAATTTACATTCTAGAAGAGAGAGAGAGAGAGAGAGAGAGAGAGAGAGAGAGAGGAGAGATAGGAGAGATTTTATTATAAGTAGAAATATGCACCATCCTCCACGACAGCTGGCAGTTGGTATTTTATTTTCTATAATTTGTTAATGTTCAAATTTACATTCCAAACGAGAGTAAGAGAGAGAGGGAAAGAGAGAGAGCTATGTATATTGAGCCTCATCATCGACGACGGCTGTCAGTTAGTGGTAGTCGGCGATGGTCAACAGTGATTANCATCCTCCACGACAGCTGGCAGTTGGTATTTTATTTTCTATAATTTGTTAATGTTCAAATTTACATTCCAAAAGAGAGTAAGAGAGAGAGAGGGAAAGAAAGAGAGAGAGAGAGCTATATATATGGAGCCCCATCATCGACGACGGCTGGCAATTAGTGGTAGTTGGCGAAGATCAACAGTGATCGGCGATGAACAACATTAATGTTGGACTTCAGCTCCTTCTCAAAGCTTCAAGTTCTTTCTCAGGTCTTAAACTTTCCTCCTCATGAGAATGGTGGGCGGCTCTATTTTTAAAGTTTTGGGTGCAATTAATGCAGGAAATCAGGATTCGTGGAGAGCTTCATTCTATCAAACAATGTTTCATGAACATTTGAGTTCCTTAATGATGTCGGAATCGAGCGAACTTGATTTCGTTAGATTCATCTTGTTGAGATGCTCGATTCAATCATAAATTCACCAGATTCGATATCATTTGACCTTCCAAATATGTCTAAAAAGCTTTTAAAATTTTTTAATGACTTGATCTGAGCTTGACCTAACTTGGATTTGACCAATTTTGATACCATTGGTTCTATCTCGTTGAGTTGATCAGTTTGACTTTAAGTTTACTAAAATTGGAGCTTGAAAAGATCTTTAATCGAAGTTTATATATTTCTTGTTCTTGAAGATTTCTCGAAATCTGTCATTTCTGAGATTCATGCTGGATGTTAAAATTTGTTAATAACATATCAGTTGTCTATTTTTAGGCGAAACCAACTTCCTCACCTAAAAATTTAAGAAACTAGTTATTATTATTTTTATGATAAATATTTATATATAGCGTCGTTATTCAAATCGGTTGGTCGGATATCTGCTTATCAGTTGTAGTCATCTTTGGTCTGGGGTTCGATTCCCCCTGAGTGTAGGGTACCGTACTCGAATTATTAGACGCATGAGGGATAGCTAAGATTCATATAATAGCCTCCAATCATACCTTTAATATATATATATATATATATATTGAATTTTTTTATTAATTTCAATTTCTATATAGTTACCTGGTTTTTGTATATGATATTATTATAAACGTTATTAATGAACTATATATAGTTATATTATAAGAAATATTTCCGATCAGTTAAATATATAAAATACTATATATGTTATTTATGAAATAGAGATACAGAAGGGCTATACGGATTAAAGAAATGTATTTTTCTTGCTTATGCGAATTGAATAAATGTATTTTTCTTATTTGGTGGGCTATGCAGAACGGTGGAGAAGTAGAACAGTAAAAATCGGCCATACATTTTTTGAATTGTGACATTTACATTGATAACACTTATTTCTTGTGCAGCTTATTTGAGATGAATTTATTTATTGGATTAGAGCGATGAAATTCAAAACAAATTTCATCTTTTTAATACACATTTATAAAACTTTTCAATTTTATATGTATGAATATAATTAATGAATATTTTGAATTCTGATTTTTCAGTTATTCCTCTTTAATGGTTGAATTTATTTAATATCATAAATATGAGTGATTTTTTTTATCCATAAATAGGTAAGAAGAAAAGGGTGGAGGCCTCGGCTTGCCTGATTGATGATCCAAGATTTTCAAGAAGAAGAAAGTCTTCTCAGACATGCATAGTAAGCAATCAATGGGACATTCTTTCTTGAAGAACGTGAAGAAAAAAGTCATCTCTATCCTGCAAAATAGATGATTAATGTGATCTTCTTTCATGTTGCAGTGCAGGAGAAAGTTGACCCCGTCTGACGTAACATGCAATCAATGAAATCTTTTTTCGTGTTATGGCACAGAAGCACATCATCTTCGTCCTACTGATGCGGGTGGATTTAATGCGTTAGTTTTGCAAATATTTTTTAATATTGTAAAGTACACACAATAGATACAATAGCAAATATGTAAATTAATCCCAACAAAATTACTTCAATAAAAATAGTTTTATCTTTTAATAATCTTTAAACTGTTAAATCCCTTGAAAAATAACACAAATATACGTATCACTGAAGTAATAAATTGCTCTAATGAAGTCCTAGATATCGATATCACAGGAAAGTTGAAAATGCTTATAAATAAGTCCCTACGATAATGTAAAGTGCTATTTTAAAAAGATAAAAAGTAAAATGTTAAGTTTGATAATTAAGTAACAAGTGAATTCTAATTAAAATACAGTTAGTAGATAAAGTTAATTAAACTAAATGCTAAACTTTCAAAAGTAAATTTTTGAAAATTAAAACTAAGATGTTGTGATGAAAAGTTCAAATTTAGAAAAACATTATTCCCCTTTACAATGAGTATATGGGTTGTGAAGAAATTAAAATCATTTGAAAATATATATAAAAACTGTTTTTTGCCAAATAAGAGCAATCCTACTTTTTACCCTCTTTCGAGTGCATAAAAAACATTTACTAATCCAGAGTTTTGTCCCTAATTTAGTGGTTAGGCTGAGAAGGTACTGACTGCCACTCTAAAGCTCCGACTGCTCCCTCCCCTAAGGGCTAACAATCTCGCATCAGTTTCCAATCAACTGGACCAAATTGGAGATTTTAATCAGTCACCTTAAAATCTCAAATTCTGCATCCAACAAAGTATATTTCCCTATTTATTTGCACTCAATCTTATAGATAAAATACTCTCCCATGAAATTAAATCTGATTTTCCCATGTTGTAGAAATCATAGCCCTTTCAGAATATATGTTTCTCAACACATTTTAACATTTTAATTGGCCAAATCGAAAAGTAAATGAAGATCTAAGTTCAAACCATCACAAATTATTTACGATTAAAACTGTAAAAAATAAAATCAATTCTTCACAAAATCATATCTTCAAAGTAGGGAGAAGGATAAAGAAGCAGAATTCATGAGAAGGATATGACAAAACACGGATTTCATATATAAAAATAAGTTTACAAAAAGAAAAAAAAATAAAAGACACAACTTCTTTCACAATCCTTCCGAAGCAAACTCCTAGAAGTTCTCTCCAAGTCTTTCTCTCTTTACAAGTACTCTCAATTATCTTTTAGAGGTGTAATGAAGAAGAAATCTGTCATATTCCCTTTCCTCTTACAATCATTGAAGAAAATTTTCATGCCCTTGGCTTTCTCTCTCTCTCTCTCTAACTCTCTTTCACACCACACACCCTCTCATGCCAAACTCCCCTCCTCTTCTCTTTTTCAAGCCCTAGACTTCCCTCCAAAAAGAATTCAAAATGCACCCCCCCAAATTTTGTCTAAAAGTCAGCTCTTTTGAATTCAAAAGACATGTCTATTAATCCAAGAGACATATCCCTTCATAAAAAGACCTTTCAAAGTGACTAGATGCATTGAATCACTCCTAGGGGTGTTTAGAACAAGTGTCCCTTTGAAAATTTGCGCAAAATTCGTCTTAAACCTCCTTAATCAGCAAAAAGTCGTCCCCGGTGCATCATGTGCCAACTCTCTGTTAAATGGTTCATCTGGCGCCAATTTGACGCATCATGTGCTAGCTTGTTGAAGGCCTCGTTGTTATGGGTTTTGGCGAATCTGGCACCAATCTGGCGCATGATGCGCCAGAATTCAAAACTTCGCTATTTTGGCTCCAATTTTTGTCTTTTTTGCTACTTTTGCTCCAAATGCTTAAAATTGATATACCTGCAATAAAAACATGAATATATTCTTCTTTAAAGTGCAATATCACTAAAAATAAGCATAAATTGTATACTTAAAACAATATATTATTTTGGTGTATCACCTGCGTAGAAGTGACCAACAAGATATTCCTTCTTGAAAAAGGTGCTGAGGAAAATCATCCTCGACCTATGTAACATGCAATTAGAACTTCTTTCGTGTTGTTGATTGAGATGATGAAATCAGGAGAAACTTATCCGACTTGATAGAGGAGATGAAGAAAAGCTCAAATTTTTTCGCCAAACATTCCGTTGAGGTTCCCTTGTTGCTGCTCGGATTCTGAATGAGAAGAAAAAAAAACTAGAGTTTTCCTGCTGCACCACTACGAGAGATTTGTGTGTTACTGTAGCAGTGATATCTGGAGAATCCTGTCCTATTGGAGATTAACAAAAGTATTAAAATTTTGCGAAGGCGATGCCGACTTCACTCAAAGATGAGCTAACTTATTGTAGCCCTTTAATCATCTTATGTAGCATTTGCACATGATGATGATGTGTCTATCTGTACGTTATACTTGAAGTAAAAACTTGATGTTGCTTCTGAGCTTTGGCTTACCCTCTTCAGAGATATTGTGACTTCTATATTGTACAAAATTCTTATATTAAAGTAAGCACATGCACTTTATTAAAATAAAATTATGTATTTCTTAAACTTGTGCCTTCTGAGGTTTGTATCCTCTTAGGTGTTTATCTTCTAAGGCTTAGGCATTCTAGGAGCTTGAAATTCGGCAGTGACATCTGAGGCTCATAGCCTTTTGAGGTCATTAATGTACTTGTGCCTTTTAAGGCTTATAATTTCTTAGGCTTTTCATGTACTTGTAACTTTAAAGCTTATAGCATTTTGAGGTCGCTGATGTACATGTGTCTTCTGATGCTTATAGCCTTCTTAGGTCTTTGATGTACTTTTGTCTTTTAAGGCTTATAGCCTTCTGAGGTCTTTGCTTGAAGACCTTGTCAACAAATTGCTCTCGTGGAGTCTTTCGAGTGAAAGCCCTATCAAATACTAGCTTCTTGTCGATACTTGATTGTTGGGCTTATCTTTTAGAGGCATGATATCTTCCCATCGAGTCTTGTCTCTTGAGCTCAATTTCCAGAAGCACAGTACCTTTCTATCGAGTTATGCCTCTTGGGCTCGACATTAAGGGGCATGGTAACTTCCCATTGAGACTTGCCTCTTGGGCTTTTTTTGTAAGAGCACCATGTTTCTCATCGAGTATTGCCTTTTGAGCTTGACTTTAGGGGCATGTTAGCTTCACATTGAGACTTGGCTACTTGGCTTGTCTTCTAAGAGCATTATAGCTTCCCATCGAGTCCTGTCTCTTAGACCGACTTCCAAAAGTGGGTGAAGACCTTGTTTGTCACTTCTAATGTTCAAATTTTCTTAGGATGTTAGTCAAAGTACGTCTATCTGACAATTATAGACTGTGTTGAAGTGGAGTTGAATGAAGAATTCATTAAGGATGTAAGATTTTTCATGGGTTGTATAACTAGCCTGGGACGATCAATGACATTAACCTGTAATGGATAAAGTAATATGAAATTTTTTGAGGATGGTTGACCTATCTAAGACTTTTTTCAAATTGTTTACTTAACGACTATAACATGGAAGAGGTCAAAAAAAATCAAGCAATGTTTCTTGACCTATCTGAGCTTAATAGTCAAAGCTTTTGCTTGATGATCATAGTCTCGAGTCCTCTGGGATCAATTAATCTTAGCATAAGGTGTCAAACATGCTCTGCATTTCTTGAGATGGTGGTGTAGGTCACAATGGACCGTATATTTTCTTGGAAATATTATTGCAGCCATATTAAAGAATAATTTTTGACAATGTGTTAGTTGCTGCATTTAAATTGTTTGCCCCCAACTGGGGGCATTTTCCACACAAGGGCTTAAAGTTGCCCATGTATCGAGCTTTGAAGAGATCAGCTTCCTGATTCGATTGAAGAGGAAATCTAATAGGATGAGGGGGTGTTAAAAAGAGCTATTTAAGGTGAAGATTGCCCCGAGGGAGAGATTTATAAAGAAATTTTGTCTAAATAAATTTTGGGACAACTACCATATCACAGTCGTGCCCAAAACATTAAGGTGAATGAGCTTTTAAAATTACAGTGAAGGTTGCCCCTAGCCTATAAGAATTTGTGAAAGGCTTTGTGTCAAAATATGATGCAAGAAGATAACCCCACTGTAATTGTGGTCGAGACGTTAATGTGAATGACCTTTCGAGACTGTAATGAACATAGTCCCCTCCCACATACAATAATGTTGAGAGATGATCTTTAAGATGCAAAGGAGGTTCCTTCGCAGTTTAATGGTGTACATCATTGGGAAATAAAATAGTCCAATATCTTAAAGTTGAATACCATGTCAAATAAGACTTCACTTCCCATAGATGGCGCCAAACTGATGCATGCTAGAAATTTTGCAGTGGAGTAATAGATTTTTATCTTAGAGTTGCACGATAATTTAGCACAAACTCTAATAAAATAAAACAACTAGTATTCACATAAAAAATTTTTACATGAAAAACTTTTAAAGAAAAAAAAAAGGGTTTAGCCGAGCTTAAGATTTTCACTACGACATGATAATTATAATTGCCACCACTTGTCGTGTGGGCGAGAAAGGATTACAAGGTTTCTTAAGTTACAATATCGACATGCGGGTGAATTTTTTGCAAGGAAAGGGTGTCACTGATAATGATTGATGGCAACTGGTAAATGATGGTCGACAGTGTTCGGCGGTGGTTAACAATGGTTGACTGTGGTCGATGGTAGTCTGTAGTGATGTATGACTTCAACTCATTCTAAAGCTTCAAGCTCTTACTTAGGCCTTAAGCTCTTCTCCTCGTCATAAGAAGGTTGGGACTCTATTTATAGAGTTTTGAGAATAATTAATTTAATAATATGAACCACTTTGTTTGGACGGTCAGGAGAGCTTCCTTTGGTAAGATAGTGTTTGATGAATATTTGAGTGTCTTAATGATGTCATAATCAAGATCTTTAACTCATTAGATTCCTTTTGTCGAGACACTTAATTCAACCATAAACGTATCAAATGCAACATTTGTTTGACCTTTCAAATATGCTCAGAAAGCTTCTAATAGTGGTTTAATGGCTTGATCTGAGCTTGATTTGACTTGGATTTAACCAATTTTGGCATCATTGGGTCTGTCTCACCAAGCCAATCAATTTAACTATAATTTTATAAAAATTTAAGCATTAGAAGACTTTTAATCAAAATTTGTATATTTCTTGCTGAAAATGTTGCATCGCAATCCGATTCATGCCTTGAGATTCGTGTTGAATGTAGAAAATTTGTTGATGATGTATTAGTATTAAATTTTTTTTGTGTCTCCTATAAAATTTATGGATGGAGAATTTTTTGACAGGTAATTAATTTTGACGTGACATTACTTTTGGGAGAATATTGAGGAACTCCACTAGTGGGTGTAGGTATTGAATGAAATGGTGGTCTCTTCTCTTTAGCATTCATAGTGGTTGAGTATAAAAATAATGAATCATGGTTATGATTTCTACAATAGTTAAATGGTCTAGTTGAAAGAGTTTGATTCCTTACAGACCTTTGCATAACATTATATCAACATCCAAGGCTACTTAGAGAATGTAAAGATACATTCTATGGGGCTACACATATGCATTTTTTGTAACATCTAGAGAGTTTTAAGAAGAAATTACGTCGCTTCACCATTGTTGATGCTGATACGACATTGTTGACCTCAATTTTGGTTGAGGTTTAATTTTTCCTCTTTAGTAGCCTAAGGTCTAGTCATAGGACTTTACTATTGACTATTCTTAGAAAACTAGAAAAAACACCCTCACCACTAGAAATTCTACCATCTTCTTTACCCAACTTGAAGTTCCACATATTGATCCTAACCTCTAAGTACTTAGTAGGTGGGGTCACTATAAGGGAAACTCAAGATGAGTCACCCTTAGGACTGCTGGACCTTAGGGTTGACCCTGGGTGTTTTTCTGGAGCTAAGACACTCACTACACTCATCTACACAACCCTAAACTCAAATTTCTATCGTAAGTCCCCTGATCTTTTTGCGATACTCGTGTAGATGGTCCCCTAAACCTACCAGCCCTAGGGCTATAGTTTAACTACGACCTGTACATAGAGGACCCAAAATGAGATTTTCTTTGGTCCATGGCTCATTTAGGGTGATTAGTTACCCAATCCTATCAAAAATACCCATCTTGGCCTTTTGCCCCTAAACACCCCCAAATTACCTAAACACCCTTGAAACCCTAAACTTTGCCAAAATTCCCAAGTTTGCCCAAAATATCCAAATTTGATCAAAATTCATTTCAAACCTTTTGAAAACCTCCAAACACTCAAATTACCCAAAATCTCAAAAAATGGCCAAATTACCAAAATAGCCCTCCATAGCCCAAAATTTCAAAAATTCCAAAAATTCCCAAAAAATCACAATAAATCCTAAATATTACCAATTTTATTTTTCTCAACTACTACGTGACCCAATTTGACCAATTTGACCATCTTTAACCAAAACCTCCAAATTTGCCTTTGAAGGCTCAAACTTTTCCAAATTCAACTCAAATATCCATAAATTTGATCTCAATTGACCCCAATTACAACCCTAGACTTAAATTAACTTTTGATATGACCAATATAAACTAAATACAAGCTTAATTGGCCCATGATTTGACCGCAATTTTGATTTAGGTCAAAACCACAATTTTGACCATATGACCTAATCTCACCAAATTGAACCCATATCCTAGTCAATTGACCCAAATTAATGTTGAAAAATCTTTTTAACATTCTTATACATCAAAATCAACCATAAATTGGCCTTGGTGAAGCCTCTAATCCATTTGACTTTGGCTTAAATCCAAAATTCCAAAATTTAGCCCAAATTGGCTAAGTCCCCAAATTTCACCCAATTGATATCCTTGGCCCTCCAAATTGGCATCCAATTCATGTTGAAAACTCTTCATGGGGTCCCTATTGACCATTTACAGTAATCAATTTGGACTTAGCCCAAACCAAGCTAGACCCAAGCCTAGCCCAACATGACCAAATTGACTAAAATTCAAAATTCCCTCAAATTGACCCTTCAATTGAGCTCAAAACCACTTCCATCATTCACCAAAGTTGTTCATTATGATCATATACACCAAATTCAACATTTATTTTTGCCAATTGACATGGCTAGACTAGACCAAACACAATATTTGGTCATTTGCACCCACTTGGACCCATGCATAAATGTGACCTAACCACCCTAAAGCAACCAAATTAACTCCACCCCAGCCATTAGTTGACCCCTAAGGCTGAGCCAAAACACCTCTAACCATCTAAACTAAGCCATGGACCAAAGCTCCCCCAAATTAAAGGATCTTATTCCCGAAAATACACGTGCCTAAGATATCTTTGCCAAATCAAAACACATTTGTATTAAGTTATTGTGATGGATTCGTCTGGATGCAATGACCACCTAGCCACCTCCTTCTGGCCGGTCGGCCAGCCTAGTGGCCAGAAAAGCTCAAAAATGAGAGCCACCCCCATGGGACTTCACCCAAATCAAGCCTAGATGCTAGCTCAACCAAATTGAGTTGTAGAGCTCCTCTGCCCTCCACCTAAGCACCACATTACACCTCCTAATTGGCCATGCCAGTCACCATAACCCCATTTTTATAAAAGGCCACCTCCACAACCATTAAACCAAGTGCTGAAAATCTCTTGCAGAGAGTCCCTGAAATCACACATAGAGCCTCTTTGAGACCTCCTCAGTGTAACCCAACCACCACATTGCCCTGAATCCCCTTGCCGGAGTTCAATTTTGAGCTCGAAACTTTGCCGGAAACCAGGACAGTGCTCAATATATCTCCACAGTCCACCAAACCTAAATTAAATTCACCCACACCTTCACAATAGTGAAAGAGGAGGAAGCCCTATCAATTTCCCCTTCCACAGAGCCCCTAGTATAGACTTCAATCAACACCCAAAATCGGTCTTGATCAAAATCACACCCAGACCTTACACTACAACAAGAGGTTTAATCCCTAGCCTCCTTGGTCCCCAACGAATGTGTCAAGCACCTCTGATTGAAGCTTCCCTTCTCAGAGCAAAGGTATAAAACTTCTCCTCCTCCCGAGCCTATTTTGATTCTCCATTTGTTTAGGCTTGATCTCATGACACATTAACCGTATGGATGCGTTCGTCTCACTTAGACGAGCATTTAAAAAAAAAATTGCTTAATTTGGTTAAGAAATGAGAGTGATCTCAAGCCTCGAAGGTGGATGGTTCTCGGCCTAAGCTATCGGGGACGATGACCATGCGTCGTCCGATCGCGCGTGTATCAGATGGACGGTCAAGATGAAGCCAGACAACGCTTCCTTACACAAACAGCGGGACGCGTGGCAGCTGGCGTGGACGGTGGCGTTAAATAAGAGTGTGCCATGTGGTGTTTTGGAGCCACCGTAGGATGACGAAGAGCCGTGTGGATAAGTAGAAAAATAGGGGTTTTTTCATTTATTTAAACTCCCTTAACTTCAAAAATCCATAACTTTGTGTAGAAAAATCACAAAAGTAAAATAAAAAAAATACTCTCTTGCTCAGTGAATAGAGGAGAAAATTGTGGCCATTTGATGCATATTTTATTTTTAATTAATTAAACACTATTTTGAATCATTTGATTCTCCATACATATTGACACATCATCTCAGCTTGAAATTTTGACATGTTGTAACCCCAGTCAAGGAGAACATTCTCTGATTTTTTCAAAGTCAAAGGAGACCTCTAAACAGAGATCCATTCTTTTTTTAAGTTTAAGTGCATTATTTGCTCAAATAATCATGGAAAGTAGCATGTTGCTTAGAAAAGTATAAGAAAATTCTGGAAGGTTTATGATGACCAGGGAGCCTTTAGGAAAAATTTTCATGAGTCAAGTCATTTAAAATATACCTAATTTTCACAAACCCTAAATTATTAAGATAATTAATTTTAGAAAATATAAACATTTAAATGACTTGATTTTTGATCTTCACTATGATTCCTGATCCAGAGAACTCACCATAAAAAATTCAAAATATTTTGAGTTCAATTGATAACTTAAGTTATTTTTTAAAGATAAACATTACTTTTGTCATTTAAATAATTTTTTAAAAATCAAAATACAACTCAGAAAATTATGAAACTTAGTTTTTGAGTTCTCTGTGATCAGGGGTATTTTTTAAAAATAAAATAATATTTAGAATAAAAACTTCATTTTTAGTTTATTTTTAAATATTTAAAATAATTAAAAATTCATAAAAATTAAAAAAATAATAAAACTTATAGAAATGTTCTAAATTGCTTTCTAAGCACTTAGGAACCATTAGAATATTTTTCTTGATTTTATAAATAAAAATATGGCATCTTGAAGCTTAAAATAATTTTTAAAGGCTAAAAAATGGATTTCCACTAAAATTATTCCAATAAATCAAAGAAAAATCAAAAAAACATAAAATCTTCTCCTCTGAGTTTTTTGACCTCAGGGAGACTTTTCAAAAAAATAAAACTTAATTTTCTCCACTTAAAATATTTTATATTTAATAAATACCCCATAAATTAAAGTAATTCTTAAAATTTGTATAAAATTCAAAAAAATTAGGAAATTTGGTCCAAAGGCTTCTATGGTCTAAAGTTACCTCCAATAAAAATTTCAAGAGATTACGATTTACCTTGGTCAAGTTAAAAATTTTCTTTGAAAAATTCTTTTTATGCATGAAAATAATTATATAAATTAAATTAAATTTTGAAAAATCACATTTTCTCCTCTTATATCTTAATTGACGCATGAATGAGGTAGCATAAAAATTTCAAATTCATTTGAATTGAATTTGACAAATTATGAAGTGATAGAGTCTTAGGAGCAAATGTGTAATTTTGGAAAATTAGCCTTAATTAACATTTAGGCTTAATTCAAGGAGGGAAATGAGTAACCTCTGATCTTAATTTGGATGTGTGAAACACAAGGGGTTTAATTGGTAGAAACCAACATCACTTTCTGAATTGAAAAAGATAAGTTAATAAATTTCTAAATTATTAAAATTTGGAAGTTTATTAAAATAAAATGAACCCAGGACTTAGGGGTATGATTTTGAAGTCAATAATTAATCAATTTAATCCCCTTTTTTGATTTTCAAATGAATTTCAAATATGAGTCATGATCACCTAAAGCTTAACCTTTTCAAAACTAATTAAGACACTCACCTAGGTCTTCGGCTTAGTAGTGACTTAGGCTAAATCAAGTTTCATTTAAATTACCCCTATTTTGATTTTCAAATAAAATTCAAATCATGAATTATAACCACCTAAAGCTTAACAAGACACTCACCTAGGTCTTAAGGGCTTAGTAGTGACTTAGGCTAAATCAAGTTTCATTTAAACAAGGATTTCACTCACCTAGGTCTTAAGGGCTTAGTAGTGACTTAGGCTAAATCAAGTTTCATTTAAATAATATTCAAATCTTGAATTATGACCACCTAAAGCTTAATCTTTTCAAAACTAATTAAGACACTCACCTGAAATCATGAATTATGACCACCTAAAGCTTAATCTTTTCAAAATTAATTAAGACACTCACCTAAAAATCATGAATTATGACCACCTAAAGCTTAATCTTTTCAAACCTAATTAAGACACTCACCTAAGTTATCACCATCACGTATAAGTCAATTTCATTTGCAATGACTAAGACACTCACCAAAATCTTAAGAGCTTAGTAATGACTTAGGCTAAATCAAGTTTCATTTAAATAAGGATTAGAAAAGTAAATATCATTAAAAATTAAAACATCTTTCAGACACTACAGGCCCATTTAGGGTTAAAATTTGGCTAAGTGTTCCAACAACACTAACCTTCCTCTTTAAGGGTATTCACTCACATAATTTTTAAAATTAAATTACAAATGATAATTGCCTTACTCTTAGGGATAATTGAGACATTAATGTTCATTGAAAATTAGTGTATTTTATAGGATGAATTATTAAGCAACATAATAAGTTTAAAAGAATGAACTTGCTTCTTTCTCTAGATCTGTTGGATACCTCAGTGATCTACTAGCTTAATATGTTTTGCTTAACAAAATCATCCTTAATTAAACTCCTAAGGATCCATTAAGATATGACATAGAGTTAGGAAAACTACCAAAACCTGACTTATTGTGTCTATATAATCTGCCTTGACATGCATTTTGAGTTTCAGGTGGTGAAACGAGAAGACTCGCCAGATACGTTTTTTACATTTTTCAGCGTTGTCTTTCTTGTACTTTTATGCTTATACAAATTTGCATGGAAAACTAAAATTATCAGGATAACCACAGAACCAAAATCAAGACCAAAACTAAAATTAAAATCAACCAAGATAAAATTCACCACCACAACATTCAAAATATAAAACAACTTAGAATTTAATCACAAACATCACACAAAACTACAATTGCAACTAAATTAAGACGTCTCTATCAGATGATCGGGAATTCCTCGGAGGAGATAACCTACGGTTGCTAAAGAGGCTTCCCTCGGTCTAAATGAAATTATGGAACACATTAAGTTGAGTTTAGTAAGTTCATTTAGATTAAGTGATCCAATAGAAAGTAGTGGTGCCAGAACGAGGGAACCGTAGGATCCTAACCAGTGTCGTTCTAATCAACTTTAACATGCCCCATAAAATTTAAAGAACTTTAACCACAGAGCCACCTGATTTAACATTATAACTTGACACACTAAAAAACTCAAACTCATCGCGACAGGGAGCTTGGAGTTAGCATGGTGGGCAGCACGACCATCTTTAATAGCAAAACTTGTCTTCCCCAGCTAAACCAATCTTCCTTCCTTAGACTTGAACAATAAAGTCATAGGACTTTGAGGTTTGCTTATGCAACGTAAATCCTCACCTTATCTTTAGGCTTTTGCATAGCCCTGCTATACAATATGAGCCCTAATTCGTCTTAGGATTCTGAGGTTGTCGTTTGTCACGAACTAAATCCCCACATCTTCGAGACTATTTATGTGATAGTTTAACACGAATGTAAGCCCTAACTAATAAAATTGCCAAGATGAAGCCCTTAATTTTTCTTCTCTTCAAAACTGAAGCCAAACATTAGGATTGCTTGAGAAGTCACCAAGGTTCTCCTCTGGATCCATGACATCCCCTAGTTCTTCCTCCTTTGGATTCTACAATAAAATATTCCAACACCTAAATATTTCTCCTCAAAACTGAAGCCAAACATTAGGATAGCTGGGGAAGTCACCGGAATATTTCTCCTCAAAACTGAAGCCAAACATTATGATAGCTTGGGAAGTCACTGAGGTTCTCCTTAAGACCTAAATATTTCTCCTCAAAACTGAAGCCAAACATTATGATAGCTTGGGAAGTCACCAGGGTTCTCCTCTTACTTCTCCTCAAAGTTGAAGCCAAACATTAAGATAGCTTGGGAAGTCACCGAGGTTCTCCTCTATTTCTTCTCAAAACTGAAGCCAAACATTAGGATAGCTTGGGAAGTCACCAGGGTTCTCCTCTGAACTCAAAACTAAAGCCAAACATTAGGATAGCTTGGGAAGTCACCAAGGTTCGCCTCTGGATCCCCACATCCCCTAGTTCTTCTTCCTTTGGATTCTACAATAAAATGTTCCAAATTTGAACCAATCCTATCCCCTAGTTCTTCTTCCTTTGGATTCTACAATAAAATGTTCCAAATTTGAACCAATCCCCATTCACCCCTAGTTCTTCTTCCTTTGGATTCTACAATAAAATGTTCCAAATTTGAACCAATCCCCTTCCACACCTCTACGGAAGCCAAACATTAGGATAGCTTGAGAAGTCACCGAGGTTCTCCTCTGGATCCATGACATCCTTGAAGCCAAACATTAGGATAGCTTGGGAAGTCACTGAGATTCTCCTCTGGATCCATGACATCCCTAGCATTAGGATAGCTTGGGAAGTCATCGAGGTTCTCCTCTGGATCCATGACATCCCCTAGTTCCTCCTCCTTTGGACTCTACAACAAAATGTTCCAAATTTGAACCAATCCCCTTTCACACCTCTTTGTCCGATCTCATTGAAAAGTCCTCCTTTGGATTCTACAATAAAATGTTCCAAATTTGAACCAATCCCCTTGCACACCTCCATGTCCGATTTCTTTGGATTCTACAACGTAATGTTCCAAATTTGAACCAATCACCTTTCACACCTCTATGTCTGATTTCGTGGATTCTACAATAAAATGTTCCAAATTTGAACCAATCCCCTTTCACACCTCTACGTCTGATCTCGTTGAAGAGTCCTACCATTGAAACTCCTTGAAGATAATATTTCCTGATTTTTATCGAGAGTTTTCTTAGGTGACTTTGGACATTTAAGATGTAATTAACTATAGGGGCTTGCCCTTATAGAAAGCATGTCCGAACCCAACTTAATATAAACCCTATTTAATTCTATATATTAAATAGAGGAACTTGTCTGCAATTCTAAAGGTTTTGCAAACCAGACGAATGTCATATATTCTTTAGTTTATTTGATCGAGCCTGTATTTATCATTCGGGATAGATACAGGGTTTGCGGTAAAGTGCTCTTTCATTTAAACTATAAAAAATATGGGGTTGGTTTGATCTCATACTTTTCTAAAATTCAACGTCCTTCCGAAGTGGGCGACGAGATTTTGATTCTGGTGACCGACAGCTTCTTACGGGCAACTCCCCACCAACCTAAAAATAGCGCCGACAGCTTCTGGAGACTCCGCTGGGGACAGACTTTTCTCTCCATACAAATCAAGAGATATTATTTTCACACATCGGTAATGTGTCCATGTCCTTCTTGGACCAAACTACCCTTCCTCTGTTGGCACACTTTACCCATTTCTGTCTTGGGAAGGTACAACTAACTTCTTGAACTTCAGGACTAGCTAATTAACCATCTTTGAACAGAGGGGTTCAGAAGGCCATTAAGGACTCCTTAATTTTTTCAGTGGGGTTGGACCCCAAATAGGTGTGTCGGTGGTCTAGTTCCACTTGGGCATTTTTTGCCACTAGATAGGTCCCACACTGGGTCCTAAAATACTTCACATCGCCTTTCCAAATTTGATTTGCTATTCCGCAAATTAAATCAAATTGTGTTGTGTTGCGCGCACTTTGAAATTTTCTTATATTAATTAAATTTAACACTTTTCTTAAACAAAGATGTTAAAATACCCATGAATTAAGACCCGCCCGGTTTACAAATTGACCTCTACTTTCAGTGCTTGCACTAAAAAATTACGAGGTTTTTGGTCATATAGCTAACCCTGGAACTTTCTGTTTTCAAGCCTCTGCAATGGCCTACCCAACGTTAACCTTTTCCTGCAACTTGTTGTCGGCACTTAAGAGTTGGGGAAGTTGCCCGTAAGAAGTTGTCGGTCGCCGAAATCAAAATTTTGTTGCCCGCTTCGGAATGACGTTTCATTTACATATATATAAGTTTTAAGAAAAATATGAAATCAAATTGACCCCATACTTTTCACGGTTTAAATGAAAGAGAATTCTACCTCAAATCTTGTATCTATCCCAAGGGATAAACATAAGACTTGAGGATGAGACTCGATCAAATAAACTAAGAAATATATGACATCCGTTTAGTCTACAAAAAATCATTTTATTTGCCGACAAGTTCCCCTATTTAATACAAAGAATTAAATAGGGTTTATATTAAGATGGGTTCGAAAAAGTTTCCTATAAGGGCAAGCCCCTATAGTTAATTACATCTTAAATGACTGAAGTCACTTAAGAAAACTCTCGATAAAAATCAGGGAATATTATTTTCAAAGAGGTCAAAATGATAGAAATTTTCAACGAAATCGGACCAAAGACTGTCAAATGGGAAAGGCTCAAATTCAGAACATTCTTGAGGAATCCAAATGAGGGAGAACTAGGGGAGGTCATAGATCTGGAGGCGAACCTCGGTGACGTCCCAGTCTATCCTATGGTTTGACTTCAGTTTCGAGGAGAAATTATTTGAGTATTTTATCCTCTCAATTTTATTTAATTAGGGCTTACATTTGGGTGACACAGTCACACAAATCACCTAGAAGGCATGAGGATTTATGACGTATCGGATGACAACCTCCGAACCTAGAATGAGTTAGGTCTTAAATTGCACAGTCTGGTTGTACAAAGGCCTAAAAGATAAAGTGAGGATTTATGTCGCGCTAAGCAGACAACCTTAAAATCCTATGACTTGTTGTTTAATTATAAGGAAAGATTTTATTGATAAAGACATGTTTTGCTGTTGAAGATGGTCGTGCTGCCCACAACGCTAGCTTCAAGCTCTTTATCGTAGCATCTAATTTAGTATTCAAGTTGTTTAAGGTTAAAATAATGTAAAAGGTGAAGTCACCAACTCATCGTGGGTACCACATAGGAGCTACTACTGGCATCCTAATCTAGGTGATAGTGTAAAAGAAAAGCATGTTAATGTGTAATGAAATCATACAGTGGCAATGTGAAAACTATACATCCGACAGAAGAATATACACTGAAAGATAACATAAGCAAACTACACTGGGCAGGTGTGTGTGTGTAATGTGTGTAGGAGAAACGAAATAAAAGAATCAGAAAGTCGGAAAAGGTTGAAAAGGAACATTCCGTAATAAATCCGAAACAAAACAAAGTTCGTAGGAAATCCGAATAAATCCATAGAGAAAAACTTGTAGAAAATCTGAAAGAAAGAACAAAAATGAAGAAAACATCAGAATGGACTACAAGTTCAAAAAGACTGTAAGCTTGGTGGTGAGGAGGACTCAGATCTGTGCTGTAGACCACAACTTTAAGTACTGACTACTAGACCGACTTTCTGCAAAAGGCAGCCCTAATCCGACTCGAGTAGCCAACCGTGGACCTTTGTAAAATTTTTCAAACATTTCATTTTGGATCTGCATGCAAGTAAAAGTCGTAGGTAAGTAGGCTATTTTGTAGTGGAGGTGATTATCTATTTTTCAAATGTATTTATATATATATATTTTATATCTTTTTAAGAAATAATTTGATCCACAAGTTGAATATTCTAGTCGAACTAGAGCTGCTAGCAACTTTAGATTGTCGGCGGTAGAAACCCCAAGGCTGAGCGAATAATATTTGTAAAAATTCCCTACTCTACCCTCTTCAGCGTCTCTGAGTTGGGAGATACTATTCTAAGGGACCTGATTCTCTATAATGCAATTTTATCACCGTCCATAACCTCACACACTCCACTTACAGCCTTGCTTGATGGGCCCACATATAGCAAGTGTCCTATACGTGCGCACCTCTGCGTCCTACATAGGCACGTAACGTATGCCAAGAAGCAAGGGGAAACAAATGATTGAAGGCAAGGAAGAGAGAGAGAAGAAAATGATACCGCCTAAAATACGACGTAACGAAGGCAGATCATCCCCTAAAATATGACGTAACGGAGGCAAATCATCCCTCAAAACCGACTCACTAAATGCGACTCAAAAGCCACAAAACAGACTCGCTAAATGCGAGTTGAAAGACACAAAACCGACTCGCTAAATGTGACTCGAAAGCCACAAAACCGTGCCCCTCATGAGGCGAAATCCGAGCCATTGAATGACCAGAACCGGGCCCCTATCCAAGCACAAAGGGGGTCTCGAAAACCATTTTAAGCTCTCCTAATTCACATTTACTTTCTACACTTTTCAACGAGTGAAACCCCTCTCACATATGCAATAATAAATTATCACAAGTATTTTAGAAATAATCGTTCCAACACAAGGCTTTATCGACCAAAGTTCCTTTCAAGTAATTTTGTTTTGCGAGCCTCTCTAGCATCCCTCGCATTTTCAAAAAATGTAATTTAAATTGCGCAACCTGCTCATATGTTCCAATTCACCAATTCTGTAACCATTCTCTTTCATTCTTAACATTAAGCTCATTTAGCTCTTAAAGTGGCCTTAATTTCCCAACTCCAGGTACATATTAAAAAAAGCATTCAAAGCAATTCCAAGTGGCGCAGATTGGAGGGATTACTCATATCACAAGGCAAGAAATCATGAAAGCAAGATCCTCCAACCACATTTTATAGATTTTGAACCGTAAATGATAAAGACTGCTCATAGATCTTGGAATTCAAGTGAGATTTGTTGCAAGATTCAAATATCAAAGGTATCTCAAATTTTTTGTAGCCTCAGACATCCTTCCTAAAATGGAGAGGCTATGGAAAACGAACAAATGCTGCCAGGAAAAGAATATTTACAAACACACCACCTAATTCTCATACATTTTACGATTTGGGTGGTGTATATGCAAATGTTGTAATTTATGTGTTATAAATATAAATATATGACAATTAGATGGTATGGATGCAAATGCCCTGAATTAAAATAAAACACAAATCTGGGAAAGAAGCACTTCAGATGAAGAGTAATCGCCCATTATTTGCCAGCATTACCAAGAATAGATCAACAGAATTGATAAGAAACAGAGGCCTACTAATGATTTATTACTTCATAAGAACAGAAATCACAAGCAACGGTGTTGAGCAGGGCAATTACAGCTCATCTCCAGAACAACATTATTTATCTTGGTAGCCAAATAAACAGTAATGCAAGAATATCGAGCCACCGAGCAAAGGAGTGAACCGACGAGAAAAGATGAACAAGGAAAGCCTTTCAAGCTTGGTCCAAACCTACCAAAGCATCCTACCTCTACTCGGCAAGCATTCCCGCAAATGTTTTCCCAATCAATCTGTTCAAAAACACACTACAAACATGGGAATTGAACAATGATTTGCATTTTTTTTTATGCATAGAATATGTTTTGCATGAGTAAGCAGCAAACCAAATCAAAGATATAAACCAACTTGATTGATATGCATGAATCGACTCCTGGCAATAAAAATCATTGCAGTAGCTCTCATGATTAATTTTAAATAGGAAGGGAAGATGGCCATGAAGCATTGACAGCAACGCTAGCTGCTCCAGTATTGCCCCAAAAATTTCATTCGTCATAGTTCATTATTTTGCAATAAAGACAACAAGACGAATCCAAGTTCATTTCATTTGTGAATGTTGGATCAGCATACATTCTAAAAAGAAAAGTATGCAAAGGCCTGTGATCAATTCATATATAATCAAAATACCAAAAAAAACTTCAATCCACTAAAGCCTAAGCTCAATAAGTGGCTGGATAGACATGTCGAGCAACCGAGTAGGAAATCCAAGAATCAAACAAGAAAATATGCAATCAACACCAAAATCGAGTAAATCAGCATGTGTTTCGAGCAATCGAGCAAGGGAAACGAAAGGCCAACAATGTTACTGAGTGTTTAAGGGAGGGAAAGAGGCTACCTCTTGGCGCAAATCTAAGGTAAATGCAAGAATAGACCCTGAAAAATTTTTACAGCACCTCTTTCTATCTAAGCTTCAACCGAAAATCTCAATGGCCAAACAAGCAACCAAGCAAAGGAATCGAGTGAACCAGTAAAGAAACCGAGCAAGCCACAAAAATCTAGCAGCACTTCACCTTTCCAGAATTTTTGGCCAGCCCCCAGGAACTCCCCAAATGGGGTTTCTTATAGCCACCAAGGAGAAGAAAAGCCTACCTAAACCGACCCATGGTGGACCGATGTCGAAGGAGGCGGGATTATGTAGGCGATAAGATCGTGATCGGGATTGCACATCGACTCGGGGAGAGCAGGCAACCGAGGGGGAGGAGAGGGGCTCGACCTTGCGTGTGAACGGGAGAGGGGAGTGCGGCTCGCATGCGAACGGGAGAGGGAGGCATGAGGGAGCGATGGATTTGGCCCATTTGGGGATTTATGGCTTTTTAGGGAAGAAAAGGAAAAAAAAAGAATTTATATAATAATAATAATAATAATATCATAATGATCATAATACACTCCATTTTATGCATTTTCTCCACGACATGTCATCATCGTGAAATGAGCATCTTTTTTAAGCAAAATCGATGCTCCGGATGCACCGACGCAGTCCGTTTCGTCATTTGGGGTCATCCGGGCAACCTCGTCGCCGATTGGGTCAAAAATGCATCGTAATCCGATTTCTATCAAAATTTTGGTTCAAGCTCGATTGATTAGGATGGTGTAGATAGTTGTCGCGAGATGTTTTTTTTTTAGAAAAAAAGATTTGAAGTGATTTTGAGTTGATTGGGATGGTCAATTTGATATATTTTGGTCACTGAGTCAATTTGGCGGTGTTGGGCTAGACTCGGGTCTAGGTTAGGCTATGGTTGGGTTAGGTCCAAATAGATTATTCAAAATTGTCTATGTGAATGTTATAAAGAGTTCTCAACATCAATTGGGTGTCAATTTTGGAGTTTGGGCGTTCAATTTGGTGAAATTTTGAGAGATAGCCAATTTGGGGCAAATTTGAGGATTTTGAATGTTGGTTGAAATTGAGTAAAATTAAGGCATGACCAGGGCCAATTTAAGGTCCAATTGGATGTATAGGATTGTTATGAAGAATTTAGAGTTCAATTTGGGGTAAATTGGGATCAAATTGAGGTAAATTAAAGAGTCCAAATTGGTTTCGTGGCAAAAGGCCAAATTGTGTAATTGGTGAAATTGAGGTACCAACCATCCTGATTTGAGCCACGGAATAAAGGAATCTTCATTTGAGTCATCTATGTACTGTTGCTAGCTAAACCCCAGCCTAGGGTTAGAGGGTCTAGGAGATCATCTGCATAAGTCTCCCAAAGTATCAAGGGATCATAGTCAACAAATTGGGTTCAGTGTTGTGAGTGAATAGGGGTGAAAGTAAGTGAAATAGCTCTAAACCAACATCCAGAGTCAATCCTAAGGTCAAGTAGTCCTATGGGAATTCTCATCAGGGTTCTCTTTATGTAATCTCTAATCTTAGCATTAAAGATTATTGATCACATATAGAACCAACATAGAAAACGAAGATTTGGTTGAAATATACAAGGAGAAGGTGGGTACCATTTCTAAAATGCTAAGATAGTCATTAGGAAAGTTCTAAGGTTGGATCCTAGTTACTAAAGGAAAGACCCAAAACCCTCACCCAAAAGTGAGGTCAACACCTGCCAACAAGCCATGAAACCCGTAATCTCGCTCCTACCATCAAATTTGATGCCGGATTTGAAGATCTTGAGGTCATCCACGGGAAAGCCCCATTCGCGGTACTGAAGATCGTCGCTCTAGAGATACAGAAGTCGTCGACAGAATTCAATCTGAACTGCCTTCAGGACTTCCCTGCCTGCAAGAAGGGTAAAGCTACTGCCGACACGACACCCGTTAAACCCGCTAGCCCCGCTGCTGCTAAGGGGAAAGAAGTAATGATTGTTGAGGATCCTGCTGAGGGATTAACTGTCCCGCCACCCGTATTTGAAATCAGATCAAGTTTGAGGACTGTACTGCTGACCCAAACTCAAAGGAGGAACCGTAACAGAAAGGTTCGGAGGGTCATTAAAGCCCAAGCTTATAAGAAGACACCTGTTGAGGAGGAGCCTCATCAAGTTGAAGAAGTGTTACCCTGACAAATACCAATAGATAAGAGAGTATCCGAAGGATAGCTGCCGCATTACTGTCACTTCATGGACAAAGTGAGGAGAGAGAAGTTCACTCCTAGCACTCGAGTTAGTGCAGTTTTTAGAAGGCATGCTACCAAAGAAGGATGTTCAGTTAGCAAATTACTTAAACGAGTGGGAGATGCAATTTCTCCTCGCATGAAGAAAGAAATTTTGAAGGGCGTCAAATCCGCCAGATAATCTCACAAGACAGCTGGAGTGCCACTTACTCGCATCCTCGTTTGGTCCCTTTTAGGGAACATAATTGATGCCACAATAATTACTATTGATTATACTGCCACCAGGATCGCAGGCCGTCGACCGTTTAAGTCGAGACTGGGTCCGAAGATCTTACCCATCACCCGTTATGAAGATATTTCTACAATCCCAAAGGCAAATACAAGACAATTACCTGGCACTGTAGCCGATCTACACCACGGGGAGCATACTTTCCCTCGACATACCGATGTTCCTACTAAGACGCTCCGTCTTGAGACATCATTGCCAAAAAAGAAGAAGGTATGGGTACCCAAGGTCACTGCTTCAGTGAGCTCGTAGAACAGGAAGTGAAACCGGTGTCTGAAATATCTGACATCATCCGACAATAGCCAATGAGATGGAGGAACAAGTAGAGGATGTCCATCAGGGTCCTCAAAATCTTAAAGTAACAAAGGAATTGATAATTGAAGAAAAAGTTGAGAAACTCAGGATCAAGATTTCCAAGTTGGCTCAAGAACACCGAGTTTCCGTCGATAACGACAATGAAAATTTTGATTACAATGATTACCTGGAGGAGGATTTCATGGATGTCCATGTGATCAAAACAAGAGTCACCACATCTGCACAAGAGGCTCAACCTCAGACCGAAGAGAACGTCATAGATGAGCTGCGTAGGGTTATCCTCCTAAGGGATTAGCAGGTTAGTCTACTGGAGAAAAGAATAGAAGAGATGACTGTAGCTATGACTACCATGACCACCATTCAGGGGAAATCACAAGCACCACAATTAGCTTCTCCAGAGATTAATCAGCCAGAAATCATACACATTATAGATGAAAGAAGAGAGATTACTTTAGCAAACAAAGATGAGCAACCAAAGAAAGATTCTTCATCAGGTGCCATGCACGAAAAGAAGTTCAAGCAGATGGTTGAATAAGTGCGGGACGCCTTAGCTCGGGCGGTGCATCAATTTTGAAGGGTAGACCTTACCTGAAGGAGTTCGATGCCGTACCTTTCTCCAAGGGTTTTGTGGCCCCAAACTTCAAAATATTCGATGAGAATGGAAATCCCAGATAACATATAACACATTTCCGAGCCAGTTGTGGCAACACTAGTAATAATGAAGCTCTACTCTGCTAGCAGCTTGTCAAGAATTTCTTTCGATTGGTACGCTAACTTGCCCAACGGGTCAGTTAAAACATTCTCTGAATTAGAATAGTTATTTGTGAAAAGATTTTCCGAGGCACGACACCATGTGTCTATTGGAGATATCATGATGGAAAAGCAAAAGCCTAGCGAAACTTTGGTAGACTATATTTTGAGGTGGAGAAATCTTAGCATGAAATGTGAATCTCAGTACAAGAACATCATGCGATTGAAATTCTACTCAAGAGCATTCATGGGCCAGTAGCTTTCATGCATAAGGTGCTGACCATCAAATACTTCGAGAAGCTACTCAGTAAAGCCAACAGTCTTCAAGAAGAAATAAAGCACATTGAGCCACATGAAAAGGCTAAGGTGGCCAAAATGTTCGAAAAGAAATTAGGAGGAGTAGCGACCGTCGATAAAGGAAAGCAACCGATAAAGATATATGTAGAAGAACATCGTTAATCCTCTCAGAAATAGAATAATCAATCCAACCAGCACCCTCCTCAAGAGGGATCACCTCAAATAGGAGATAAGAAAGTGTCCCTGTTAGAGCGACGCAAAGTGGTGTATTCTTTCAAAGATGAAGCTATACCTAAAATATTTAGGAGTCTGATGAAGAAGCCAGAATTCAGACTACCAGATCCGAAGAAGCCCGAAGAGGTGGATAAGAAGCATGAACCAAATTATTGCCCATACCACCGGTTGCTCGAGCACACTATAGCAAATGTTTTGTCTTTAAAGACTGGATCACGAGGAACCTTAAAGCAGAGAACATAACAATCTCGAAAGAGTATTTAAGAGAACTCGAAAAAGGTTTCATAAACATGATTTTAGCTGAGTCAATCTCCCTAATTGATCCGTATGTCGGAATAGATGGATGGAGTACAATTTGGAATGAACTCAAGAGGGTCCTTAATCAAATACAGGATTTTTTAAAACAAGCTTCTACAAATATCAAAGAAGAATGGAGGGAAGTTGGCAACAAATCATCCAAGAAAATACTGAACAAGATCCAGTCTGCATCAAAGCAAGCCTCTATTCAGAGTCCGGAACATACCAAGCCCGAGATGAAGATTTTGCCAGGAGATCTGTCATCGTTAAAAACAAAGAACAAGAAAATGAAAAGCGTGACTGCAAAGATTGATAGCATGGGGGTAGGATAGGGGCTGCCTCTACTAGATTGGTTGTCTCGAATTCAGGGAAGAAAATTCTTGAACCCTTGACTTTTTATGATTATCTTTTTGTCTCTCCGGGATTTTATGAATATAGTGATTGTGATTTAAGCTACGTTTTAACTGTTTCTGGTGATAACGTAACTAACTATGACCGATCTAGCTTTGATCTCGATCCCTAAAATGATCCTCAAATCGTACTCGAGTCTGATGAACTCGTTTTCAAGTCCGAAGAAGACATCAATAATACCGCTTACAACAACACCGATAACGGGGAGCATTTTCTTGAGCATCATGGTACACCGCTTGCCATCAACTTAGATCTTTTTGACGAAGAGGAAAAGACACCGGAAGACTCAATAATGATATCTCAAGAAGAAATTTCATAAGTTAACTTAAGGAGCAGAAAAGTGTTACCACCAAGAATAGCTCCAACAGACAAAGGAAAACAGATAATGACTCAAGAAGAGATAACCCCACCTCCACCAGTGGAAGAACCACATGGTCAAGATAAAATCGGAGGATCATACAAAGTAGACTACAACGTTCTAGCTCATCTTAGGAAGTTGTCGGCCAAATTAAGCATCAACGACGCTCTGATCTTGTCAAAGGAAATCAGAGAGTCTCTGGTTACCTTTTTTCTTGACCCAAAAATTTTCTTAGCTCAGTTGGCCAACACATCCTCAGATGAAGTTTGCTCGTTGAAAGAACAGTCAGGGGTAACCTTCACAGATGAAAACTTGTTGCTCGATACCACCGACCACTACCGTCCACTCTACATCTCCGTCAACATCGGCAGATTTGTGTTATCTAGAGTTTTAGTGGATCCTGGAGCATATCTTAACTTGATGAGCCTACGAACATTGGCCTATTTGGATATTGAAGCTCAAGAGCTTACGACCGATAAGATGATGTTAAGAGGATTCAACCAAAAGGGAGAAGAGCCCTTGGATCAATTGCATTACTGATGAAGGTTGGAGAGCTCGGACAACCGCTAAATTTCATATCATCGACACCGAGACCTCTTTTAACGCTCTATTGGGTCGACCATGAATTCATGAGCACAATATGGTTCCATCATCTCTAAACGAGTGCATCAAATACCGCAAAGATGGTCAAGAGAATTGCATCAAGGGGGACCTACAACCACTTTCAATGCATAAAGTTGGTATCCATGAAGATGCTGTCTACTATGCACCTCCAAAGAAAACTATATTCTCTCGTGAAGTTATCACAAACAAAGATGAAGATTCAGAAGAATCACAAAAAGGAGGTCATTCAACTCCAGTTCAGAGATCTTCCACCACTCCTTTACAACTAGGTGGTGAAAGGCCTTTTAGTTCGTGCACCCGAGGTTGAGGCCAGGGACGTGGATGAGGAAGAATCAGTTTAATTGTTGAATGTACTAGGCCAACTATCAACATTGATGAGGAAGACAGTTCTGAAGACGAGATAATGATGACAAGACGGAAAAGAGCTCAGCACGAGATATCCCTAGAAGATACATAAAAGAATGAATATGAGACAATGTATGATTGGATAAATCACCATGTGAATTCTATAACCCTCACTCCAATTCTCCCTCAAAAGGTCGGGAGTTTAGAGGTCAAGGAAGTCTGTAGTGTTGGTTCCAAGCCGATCGAATTTTACTGTGCTTCTACCTCTACTGAGCTTGAAAAACATGTAAATCTCAATGATGATTTTAATGAATTAATGGAATTTCCTTTTGATTACTTCTCGCCTTGTGTTCAAAAGTTAATTCAACAGGCACATTTACCAAAACAAATACCAAAAGATAAATTTCAACTTTTTGAAAAACTATGGAATGGTATAAGTCGAACTCCAAATTCAAAAGAGGGTCTCATATTTGGTACAATCGGACCAGTCGATGATTCTAAATTTTGCATGGTTGTTACTGGTGAGTCAGAAGAGGATTACCTTGATATAGAGGATGACTTTACTAATCAACCATCAAAAGATGCTCCGCCAAATTTTGAGGAGGAAATTAAAACCTCTACTGATCAACCAATAGAAGATGCTCCCCCAAAATTTGAGGAAGAAATTAAATCCACTGTCGATGAATTGAAAGAGATTAACCTTGGGACTGAAGAACGACCCCGACCTACATTTATAAGTTCTCTACTTAATGACAAAGAATCTGTAGAATTGATCAAACTATTAACAAAATTTAAAGATTGCTTTGCATGGAGCTATGATGAAATGCTAAGTCTGTCAGTAGAGGTTTCAGTTCATAAACTTGGGGTGGACAAGGATATAACCCCAGTAAAACAAACCCCCGGGAGAATGCACCTCAAAATAGAACAACAAGTCATCGCCAAGGTGAAGAAATTAATAGACACCAACTTTGTTAAAGAAGAACAATACTCTACATGGTTAGCCAACATCGTACCTGTTAAGAAGAAAAATGGACAGATCCGCGTTTGTGTCGATTTCAGAGATTTGAACAAGGCATGTCCAAAAGACAAGTTTCCACTACCTATACCAGAGATAATGGTGGATATCGCTTCAACACATGAAATTTTCTCCTCAATGGATGGATCGTCAGAATACAACCAAATCAAGATGGCTCCCGAGGAAGCAGCACTTTCAGCCTTCAGAACAATGATTGGAATTTACTGATACACAGTGATGTCGTTCGGCCTAAATTACACCAGAGCAACATATTAGCGTGCAATGATAGATTTTTGACGACCTCATTCACAACCAAGTAGAATGCTACGTGGATGATTTGGTCATCAAAGTAAACGGAAAATAGACCATTTGTACAATTTGAGGATCGTGTTCAAATGATTACGGCAATACAATCTCAAAATGAATCCCTTAAAGTGCGCCTTTGGCATTACCTCTGGGAAATTTCTAGGATTCATTGTCCATCATCAGGGAATCGAGATTGACCCGAATAAGATTAAAGCTATCTTTGAAATGCCTCCCATTAAAACCTTAAGAAAACTACGTTCTTTCCAAGGGAAGTTGACATATCTGAGACGCTTTATTTCTAATATCTCAGGTTGGTGTCAGCCTTTCTTGGCATTAATTAAAAAGGACATCAAATTTATGTGGGAAGAAAAATGTCAGCGGGCTTTTAAGGACGTTAAATAATATTTAATGACACCTCCTGTCTTAGCAGCCCCTATCCCAGGGAACCCGTTGATACTTTATACCTCTGCTTTAGATGACTCTCTCGGAGCCCTCTTAGCCCAATTCAATGATGAGGGCAAAGAATATGCGCTCTACTACTTGAGTCGTCACCTAAAACCGACAGAGATAAGGTATCCATCTATTGAGAAGCATTGTCTTGCGTTCATTTTCGCTGCCCAAAAGCTTAAACATTACAAGCTTTCTCATAAGATTACCCTGATCTCAAAAGTTAATCCATTGCAATATCTGATGACCCGACCAACACACTACAGACATTTAGAAAGATGGCCAATGATCTTATTGCAATTTGATATAACTTTTGTTTCCCTCCGTGCTATTAAGGGACAGATACTAGCAGACTTTCTCACTGCACACCCACTGCCAGCTGGGTCCTCTCTCAACGACGAGTTACCAGATGAGCAAATATTACAAATGGAATTATTCAGTGCACAATGCTGGGAGATATACTTTGATGGGGCTTCGTCAGCCAGAAAAGAAAAAGGATCAGACACAGTTATACTTGGCAAAATAGGGATTGGTTTGATCATTATCACGCCAGATAGGGGTATGTTGATGTTCTCATATTGCCTGATAGAGCTTGCATCAATAATGAAGTAGAGTATGAAGCCTTAATCACCGGGTTGGAAATGGAAATCTCGATGGATATAACAAACATTGCCATCTGTGGCGACTCCCAAATCGTCATCCAGCAAGTCACCGAACAATACAAAATTTTAAAACCAAGATTAACATAATACAATCAGTACATGATGAGACTCCTGGAGCAGATTCCTGACGTAACTTTCTACCAGATTCCTTGGGGAGATAAAGCCCATGCGGACGCTCTAGCAAAACACGCTAAGGAAATGGCGTGTCCCTTGGAAGATTCCATTAAAGTCACAGTGCAAGGAAGACGAGTCTTGTCTCGAATCGACTTTAAAACTCTACACAAACTCGGAAAAGAAGAAACAATAAATACAGTTGCAAACATCAATGAAGATTGGCTCAAGCCATTAATATAATATTTGCATACTGGAAAGTTGTCAGAAGGCAAGTCTGAGGCGCACCACATCACAAGAAGGACTATGTCTTATGCCTGATGGAAAATGTTATCTCTAGAAGATTGTTTAACCAGATGTGGCTACCATGTTTGAGCAGAGCCAAAGCACAAAATATTGTTAAAGAGGTACATGTCGGATTGTGTGGTGCTCACCAGTCAAGGCCAAAAATGAAAATGAAGATCAAAAGACTCGGATATTATTGGCCAACAATGATTTCTGATTGCATGGATACAGATAGAAAATGTCACCAATGCCAAGTGCATGGGGTTGTCTTACACCAGCCTCTGAATGTCCTACACCCAACTGTTGCCTCGTGGCCATTCGAGTGTTGGGGAACATACATAATAGGTCTGATAGACCCTCCATATTCTAAAGGACATAGGCTTATACTTGCCACTATAGATTATTTCTCCAAATAGGCAGAGGTAGTACCATTTTATGAGGTTACGACACAACACGTCCTTCAATTTTTCAAAAGCCAAATCATCTACAGTTTAAAAGTACCGCAAAAAATAATTTGCAACAATGTGACAGCTTTCAGAAGTACAAAGATCAACAATTTCATCAAAAGACATGGGATAAATTGGAGATACTCTATATTTTACTATCCCAGAGCAAATGGTCTGGCTGAGGCTTTCAACAAAACACTAGTACACATTTTGAGGAAAACACTGGATGAAAACAAAAGGAATTGGCACAACAAACTATTAGAAGCCTTGTGGGTCCGAGGCCATGCTACTGCTAGAAATCCAGACACCATCTCTTAGAGTCACTGTTTCCAACCAACTCACAATGGAAAAAAGCACAAAACTCAGATTCGAAGAACTGGAGAGTTAACCAAAAAAAAAAAAGTTGATATTTTCTTACCTATTTTACACTCTTTTTGATGATATTGCACTTTAAAGAAGGGTATTTTTGATGTTTTATTGCATGTATGATTAATTATGGACTTTTGGAGAAAAAGATGCAAAAACGGTGCAATTTGGAGCAAAAACGAGCAAGAAATGAAATTTTGCCCTGTCACCTTTTGATAAGTCTTTCAATGCTTAATCACTTTTACACAAAAACGAGCAAGAAATGAAATTTTGTCCTGTCACCTTTCGATAAGTCTTTTGATGCTTAATATCTTTTACACTTCTTGCATATTTTTGAATGATATTACACTTTAAAGTAAGGTTATTTTCATGCTTATTTTGTAGGGCTATCTGTTTGGAACACAACTCAACTGAAATGGGGCAAAACAGAGTGAAAACGGAGCGAAGCGGAGCGAAACGGTGGAGCTGCGCAGTCCGCTCGCCGACGGTGCCAAAATGGCACCGACGGTGAGATTTATTCGAGAAGACCAAAAAACGATAGAAAAGCTCACCGACGGGGCCCGAGACGACTATGGACCAACTTTTGGCGGTTATGGGCCGAAATTCAACGTATTTAGACACTTTTTGAAAGGGTTCTTGTGACAAATCTTCAAACTTCATCCCTAAACTTTAAAAAAATGAATTTAGGTTAGAAAAAAGGGTTATGTGTGAGAGAAATGTTAAGAAAAGTGCGGAGAAAGTTTAGGGTTTCTAGAATAGGAGTAGAAATGTAGTTTTTTACCCTTTTGGAGAGATTGGAGAGGAGATTTTGAGAGAATTTGTAAGGAGATGTTCTAGCACTGCATGGATTGGTGGAACACTTTGTGGGAGAGATTTTCTTCTTTCTTTCAAAGGGAAAAAGCTAAGTATGGTGTTTTTCATTATTTTATAGTTTGTAAACACTTATCTAGTGGATTTTCTTTGATGAAATGAAGTTTTCCGTTGTGTTTTCTTTGTGCTTTGTGATGTGCTTCTCTTACTCTCTCTTTTTGTTTGAAAATAATGATATAAGAAGATTATACCATTGTTTTCATTTTACTTTTCTCTTGTAATGAGTAAAATTCATGTTTAGGATTTTGTAGTGAATGTTATAAGAGGATTTAATTATAAATGTGATAGGTTTTACTTCTACTTTATTTACATTACAATAAAGGCCTGTTGTAGTGTTAAAATTTATTGTAATTTCATTGATCCAAAAGGGCGGTGTAATTCTCAACA
>JXCR01142800.1:70502-98612 GCA_002079205.1 Phalaenopsis hybrid cultivar | reverse complement strand
GTGGGAAGAACTGCTGCTGCTTAAGAGTTCTGCAGGAGGAGGAAGACCCGCAGGGAAGGGTTTCCAACTGCAGGGAATGATCTCGGGCAGAAGGGCCTGCAGAGAAGGTTTCCAACAGCAGAAGGGTTTCCGGCTGCTTCTGCTTGCTCTCACAGGGAGGTTGAGAGAACTGCTGCAGAGACAACGAGAGAAGGCCTCTGGAGGGACAAAAGAAGGTCGGAGAAGAAGGGCTACCGCTTGAGATCAAAGAGGAGAGAAACTTTCCAGCAGAGAAGAGTAAGGTTTGTCGCCTTTTATAGAGCTAAGAGATGACTGCATCTAATTCTCACTTTGAAATTCTTATCAAGCATCGAATCAGCTTCATCCAAAACTAGAACATGTACCTTGAAGTTGAGAACAATCAAAGTTTGCAGTCTCATTCATGTGTTGAAAAAGAAGACGGTGTGCATATCAAGATGTTAACAGAATTAACACGATCCTTTTCAGCATCAACGTCTTTACGGCCATCAATTAGAAGGCCTGCACTCAAAGTATGATTTTTTCCTATTATTTTCAATTCTTCAAAGAGTTGTCCGGTTAATTCGTTTGTAGGGGATATTATACTGCTTCCAACACCATCCTCAGGACCCCATCTTGCTCCATATATTTTCTCTACAACCTTTTGTTTCTTCATAATTGATCCGCCTTTAACAAATTTTCATCATCCAGTATGGATATCAAGGCATAGCACAGATCTCAAGGCAACTTTATGAACGAGAAATGTCCAAACTTTAATTAAAAGTCATTCAGAGCTCTAATTTCAATAAACTTAAGTCAAACTAACTGACTCAATGAGACGAACCCAATGGTACCAAAATTGATCCAATCCGAGCCAAATCAAATCTTGATCAAGCCATTAAATCGCTTTTGGAAGATTTCAAACATATTTGGAAGGTTAAACGGATATCGAATCTAATGAGCTTATATAGTCGAATCTCGTTTGGATAGGGTTGGTAACTTGGTGTAGCTCCTGTGACGAACAAAATTAGAGAAAGTCGCCTTAGATGGTTTGGTCGTATTAAGCGTCGACCATCTGATGATCCGATTAGGAGAGTTGATGTTTTAGAATCGACTTCTGTTAAGAAAGCCAGAGGTAGACCTAGTAAAACTTGGGCTTATTGTGTAAAAAATGATGTTATTTTATTAGAATTAAATGAAAATATAACACTAAATAAGATACAATGTAGAAAAAGGATTCATGTAGTCGAACCCACGTAGTAGGATTAAGGCTTTGTTGTAGTTGTTGTTGAGCATCTCAGTAAGACAAATCCAACGAATCCAAGATCACTCAATTCTGACATCATTAAGATACTTAAATATCTTTCAAATGCCGACTGATTGAGGGAATCTCTCTGAACTGTCCAATCAGAGTGGGTTGGATTCTTTCATCAATAGCAATCGGAACTCTATAAGCATAAATCAAAAAATATGATCAAGTAAAAGATAGGTCAATCATTCTTAGTGAATTTCATATGACTTTGTTCATCACAGATTAATGTCGTCGAGCAGATACTCCAGCCATATAACCTAGAACGGGACCTTAATGGATTTTCTTTTAGACTGCTCCAACACAAGTTAACGTCGTCAAGCATCTCCGGCTATACAACCTTTGACAGGCCTTACATCCTTCGTGGATTGCAACTGACTTCTTCAACTACAAGTTGTAGTCATCGATCAGGCAAACACTGACTAATCAACCTAGTAATAATCAAATATTTTGAACAGTACCCCAGAAGGAAAGGCAAAACAACCTCAAAAGCNCTCCATATATTTTCTCTACAACCTTTTGTTTCTTCATAATTGATCCGCCTTTAACAAATTTTCATCATCCAGCATGGATATCGAGGCATAGCACAGATCTAAAGGCAACTTTATGAACGAGAAATATCCAAACTTTAATTAAAAGTCATTCAGACCTCTGATTTCAATAAACTTAAGTCAAACTAACTGACTCAATGAGACGAACCCAATGGTACCAAAATTGATCCAATCCAAGCCAAATCAAATCTTGATCAAGTCATTAAATCTCTTTTGGAAGATTTTCAAACATATTTGGAAGGTTAAACGGATGTCGAATCTAATGAGCTTATATAGTCGAATCTCGTTTGGATAGGGTTGGTGACTTGTTGTAGCTCTGTGACGAACAAAATTAGAGAAAGTCGTCTTAGATGGTTTGGTCGCATTAAGCGTCGACCATCTGATGATCCGATTAGGAGAGTTGATGTTTTAGAATCGACTTCTGTTAAGAAAGCCAGAGGTAGACCTAGTAAAACTTGGGCTTATTGTGTAAAAAATGATGTTATTTTATTAGAATTAAATGAAAATATAACACTAAATAGGATGCAATGTAGAAAAAGGATTCATGTAGTCGAACCCACGTAGTAGGATTAAGGCTTTGTTGTGGTTGTTATTGAGCATCTCAGTAAGACAAATCCAACAAGTCGAAGATCACCCAATTCTGATATCATTAAGATACTCAAATATCTTTCAAATGCCGACTGATTGAGGAAATCTCTCTGGACTGTCCAATCAGAGTGGGTTGGATTCTTTCATCAATAGCAATCGGAACTCTATAAGTAGAACCCGAAGGACTCCCCCCCCGCCCCCCCACTTGAGAGGGAAAATGGAGCTTGAAGCCTGAATAAGACAAAAGGTTCGAGAAAAAGACGAAGTCCTGCACATTTCTGCACCAACAATCCGCCACCCTCCAGCCAACTTCGGCCGCTGCCGCCTCTGTCCAACTCGGGTCGCCATCACCTCTAGCCACCACTGCCTCCAACAGCCGCCATTGTTGTGCATTGTCATCCATCAGCCACCGCCAAGTCTTTACGATAAAGAACCATACAAAATAAACTACGAAGCTACACCATCATCTCGAACATCATTCTAACCCCGAAAATGGTGAATTGAAGCCCCGACTATTGCTCCTCCTTGTGACCACTCCCTACAGCGGAGCTCAAGTTTTTCCACACACTTACATTGTAACTTGAGAGGTGGTGTAATCCTTCTTACCTGTGAGTAAGGATTATACATGTAATCATCATTTTATAGTGGATCTCTTCAAAAGGATCAGGTCTAGTGATTTTTATCCCTTTTCAGGTTTTCCACGTAAAAATCTTTTAGTGCTTATGCTCGTTATTTTCTATTATATGAGTGTGTGTTAAGTTTTCATACAATACTAAGACGTTAATTAAACACTGTACCGCCACAAATTCTTTTGTGCGCATCAATTTGGCACCATATGTGGTAAAAAGACAATCTCACCACTAAAATACTTGTCATAATTGAGTTATGCTCACCAAACGCAACACCCGCAATAACGTAGCATTTGGCTCCAACACTTATCATTCTAGAAAGCAGTCATGGAGCCAACAACATCAAACTTCCGCATTTTCCCACCCCGGAAGGCATTACCCTGTTGTTGAAGGCGCCTCGAGTCCCTCCCTAGAAGATCAAGTACTCAGTATGGAGGAATCTCAACTATTGATTCTATAGCTCCTACACGGGGTTCGACAGCCACTACGTGATAGAACTCAACTGCCATCAATTCAGCCGCCAAAAGAAAATGTGCCACTCAAAAATACTCGTGCAGAGCTCCCTCCCCGCGAGGCAACCTTTCCCATGTCAGGTCAAGATGTTGGCCTTCTGGATACTGCAAGTCCTACTCATTTGTCTCGCACAACTCACTTGGCATCGCCCCGCCTTAATGTTGTTCCTGACAATGTCAATCGCGACGAGCTACAATTCCTTGTCTGGGAAGAGTTCCCTCCAGAGAATAGGAATCGTTTCCTAGCTCGCCACAATTTCCAAGAATCCTATTTTTTTAGCAGAGGTGGTTCTCCAACACCCCATCTTAGCGGGCTTCAATTTCTGAACATCAACACCTACAAAGGAGTAACTGACCCCTACGAGCATGTTGACCACTATCAAACTATCATGCACATTTAGCGTGCATCTGATGTGTTTCTATGTCAAGTATTCTCGGCCACTCTCAAGGTTCAAGCTCACACATGGTTCTACTCTCTTCTGGAGACATTATCAATACATTTAATGAGTTTGTCAGACTTTTAATAGAGCAGTTCAAGCTGAACCGGCAGATTATAAATGATTCATCACGTCTCTCTGAAATGCCAAAATGAGTAAGAGTCGCTCAAGAACTACTTCCACAAGTTCTCTACTGAAGCTCGTCAAATTATGGGAGTGGACCCGAAGTTGTTGAGGGAGGCTTCCTTAGGGGACTCTGCTCAGGACCTTTCTACTTGTCAATGATGCGAGAGACAGCCCACTCTTATGCCGATCTAGTGCACCGTATCAAGGCCCAAATCATTGCACTCGAGACCATCAAAGTGCATAAAGAGCAATTCGAGCAATTCGTAGGAAAGCACAAAAACAACGCCTGAACACTCCAATCAATCCTCACAGAGAAAACTCAAACATTAGGAAAATCGTGACCTCCCTCCCCATCATGCAAGCCAATAAAGTAAGCATTGGCCCAAGGAGTCATCTTTGATAGACCCTATCATCTCCTTGCTCTGAGACAAAATGATGCTCGATGATGATATTACGGTAGTATGCCTCTGACACATAGCTGCCAACTTCATCCTTATCGAGAACGAGTTATATAAGAAAGCATTTGTCAGTCCAAACCAAAATTGTCTTCCCCATCCGAAGCTGATTATGCTCTACATGACGTTCATCTTAGGATATAGGGGGCAACCTTTACTGCAGTAACTCATTTACGTCAACGTCCTGGGCACAATTATAGTGGGATAGTCATGTTGTATCTCATTCAAACATCAAGTCTATGCAACTTCTTCCAAACTGAGGGACAACCTTCACTGTGGTTTCAAAATGTCGCTCATGTTGACTCAGGCACCACCGTGGTGAGATATTCATCCCACATTTCAACCAAACATCAAGTCTCCGGTAACTGATTCCAGTTGAGGGACACTTCACAAATAATACTTTCTCAGTGCCCCCCACTATACTGGAGTTATTCCTCAACCGTATTAGGAAGATAATCTCTTCAAGTTTCAATACACGAGATGATTTATAAATTCTTGTGAAAAAACACTCCCGAGGGAAAACAAATTCAAAAGCAACTAACAACTTATTAAACATCATATTTTAGTATGGTTGCAGTCATATTTTCAAAAAAAAAAATTTGGGTTTATTACAACCTATAACCAACCTTGAGAAATTCAGAGTATCTCTGACACCTCATTATGGGCTTAATCGATACTAGGGAGACTCAGATTTGATCTCTTCCATCACAAACTATGGTCATCAAGTAAAAGATTCGACTAACAGTCTTGGATATGTCAAAAATCCTAGGTAGATTTCATTCTACCTCTTCCATAAGAGGTTTCAGTCATCAAGCAAAAGCTTCGACTAACAACCTCGGATATGTCAACCATTCTTAGTGAATTTCATATGACTTTGTTCATCACAAATTAATGTCGTCGAGCAGATACTCCAGCCATATAACCTAGAACGGGACCTTAATGGATTCTCTTTTAGACTGCTCCAACACAGGTTAACGTCGTCAAGCATCTCCGGCTATACAACCTTTGACAGGTCTTACATCCTTCGTGGATTGCAACTGACTTCTTCAACTACAAGTTGTAGTCATCGATCAGGCAAACACTGACTAAGCAACCTAGTAATAATCAAATATTTTGAACAGTACCCCAGAAGGAAAGGCAAAAACAACCTCAAAAGAGAAAACAGAACTTTTTATTACATCAAACAAGATAAGGACGTACTCTCAAACGTATTATCACATTGTATAAATGTCACACCTGGCAATTAAAAAGATATAAAGGCCAAGATACATTGGTACAAAGGCTACAAATCAGCTCATTTTTTATGTCGACATCGTCTCCTCAGAATTTTGGTACCTCCATTGATTTTCAAGGGGACGAGATTCCTCGAAAAACGAAACAACAGCATGAATAAAGATCGCGAAAGAAGAACTCGGATTGTCTATTGGATTGGTATGGAGACCTACCTGTTTCTCCCTCTCATTTCCTCTACTTAGGCTTAGATCTCCCAACTCCTTTTCCTCCTCTTTTGCCTCCTCTCCCTCCTCCTCCACTCTTGAGCTTGGCTCCCCTCTTTGGCCTCCTTCGTCCTTCCTCCTTCCTCTTCACTAAAGACGATCGAAAAAAAAAAGAAAACCCAGATTACCTGCTGCGCAAGGAAGGGGACACCACCTTCACCCTCTCATTTCTTTTTCTGAGAAATCCCAGATCATCTGATTGGCAAGAATGGAGACACCTGCAAACTTCGCCCTCTCCTTCTTGCCTATTTATAGGCTCAAAATGCACTCATAGTTACGACACAAAATATTTTATNAGGTAATCCTACTTGCCAACTAACCTACAAATATTTTCCGCATATAATTGTGTATATGTTATATAAATCCGAGCACAAATATACATAACATACATTCTCGTAACCTCTAATATCATTCATATATAAGTCATATATATACACATGTACATTTATATAAAAACTGCCAACATATTAGCTATGTTTTCTACTGCAAGCAGCGGATTAAACTTAGAGCTCAGAATTTATTATGGACCAAATTCATGTGGGGAAAGTACTGCAAAGATTCTCATCCTAGCAAAGTTCAACAACGGCTGAGGGATTCTAAACACTGGAAGGAACTTGTACAAGTAAGACAACAGGCTGAAATTTTTTTCATATGGGATGTTGGAAAGGATGATATTGATTTATGGCTTGACACATGGTTGGTGGATGGCAAAATCAGTGACATAGACAACAATAATGCAGCAACAAGCAACAAAGTTTCTGACTTCTGGACTGGCAACAATTGGGATGTGGAACTCCTCAGGCAAGTCATACACCAGGAAATTATTCATCAAATCTAAGAAATTCCAATAGACCTGGAAAATCAGACAAAATCATCGTGAAAAATCCTGCTAGTCAATCTATAAACAAGTTCATTTTTAGATCCACCTTCTGATGGCAAAACGTGAGCTGGGGCAAAAATTAATCTGGGACAAAATGTTAACACCTTCAATATATGTTTTCTGCTGGAATTTGTTCAAAAGGTTTTTACCTACAGATGACATTCCGAAATTGAAGGGGCTGAGAGGTGCCTGAAGATATCACCTATGCTTTTAGGAGGAGGAGAGCCTAAATCACCTATTTATCACTTGCCAAACTTCTAGAGTTGTTTGGACTAAAATCCTTCAAGTTCTGAGGTAGAGATCTATGGGTTACAATTGGGTAAGTATAGAAGAATGTTGGAATGACTAGAAAACAACAACAATACATCCCTCTAATCATTGCCTGGTTCTTATGGATGGCTAGAAACAAGGCTAAACATCAAAATCTGATTGTATCAGAGGTGGCTATCTATACCAACTGCATCTACTATATAACTAGAATCAGGAAAATTTTCCATCAGACTTACTGGGAGGTTGGTTCACTAAAGACACATGTAATACAAAAAGTGATATGGAGAAGGTCTGTTCAATTATAGGGTAAGATCAACGTTGATGGAAGTTTCTCTCAAGCTGTTGTTGGGATTGGAGGTGTCTGCAGATATCACAATGGAAATTGTCTTTGGTTCTTTCAATCACGAGTGGCTACCAACAATGCCTTAGAGACCGAATCTACTGCAGTCTACTGGGCCCTGAAGCTAGCGATATCATTATGGTTCAAATACATACATATGGAGTTTGATGTCTTACAACTCATCTAGATCCTACATTCTCATCCACTAGATCAAGAAGATCTCCCTCTTAANATCAGAGGTGGCTATCTATACCAACTGCATCTACTATATAACTAGAATCAGGAAAATTTTCCATCAGACTTATTGGGAGGTTGGTTCACTAAAGACACATGTGATACAAAAAGTGATATGGAGAATGTCTGTTCAATTATAGGGTAAGATCAACATTGATGGAAGTTTCTCTCAAGCTGTTGTTGGGATTGGAGGTGTCTGCAGATATCACAATGGAAATTGTCTTTGGTTCTTTCAATCACGAGTGGCTACCAACAATGCCTTAGAAACTGAATCTACTGCAGTCTACTGGGCCCTGAAGCTAGCGATATCATTACGGTTCAAATACATACAGATGGAGTTTGATGTCTTACAACTCATCTAGATCCTACATTAGAACTCCAACATCCCACGACAGCTCATCCACTAGATCAAGAAGATCTCCCTCTTCTAAATCAGCAAAGGTCATATGGACACATATACCCAGGGAAGCAAATCAACCAGCAAAGGGGCTGGTCAAAAATGGTTGTAATAGTGAGAGTTTTGTGCTCTAGTCTCCCAAACAGATCTTTTAAGATTTTGCACCATGGGGATTCCCTTATATCGGATGTAAAACTCTTTTACCTNATATATATATAATCATAAAAATTATAGTTTGCATCGGGCAACGAGATTTGTTCCACCAAAAAATAGGGCGGCAGTTAATACGCTTTCAACAATTTTTTTTCATCTGGCATAAATCTCGAGATAACTTTTTTAGCAAAAAATATTCAAATTTTGATTAAAAGTCATCCATAGCTCTAATTTCAGCAAACTTACAGACAAACTGACTGACTCGACTAGACGAACCCAATAGTACCAAAATTGGACTAATATGGACCAAATCAAACCATGGTCAAGCCATTAAACTGCTTCTAAAAACTTTTCAAACACATTTAAAAGGTCAAACGAATATCTAATATGACGTCTCAGCAAATTGAATCCAACAAGCTCATGACCGCTCAATTCTGACATCGTTAAGACACTCAAATGTTCTTCAAATGCAATTCAATTAATGAGGTCTCTCCGGACCATCTGATCAAAGTGATTCAGATTCTTTCATTAATTGCAACAGGGACTCTATAAACAGTACACTACCCCCCTCTTGTGAGGAACTTGAAGCTTGAAGCTTAAAGAAGACTAAAGCTTGGAGAAGGAGTTGAAGTCCCCCGTCACTTCTGCATCGATGATTTGCCGCCATCCGGCCAACTCTGGCAGTCGTTGCCTCAATCAACCTAGGTCATCATCACCTCGGGCACCTCCGGCCACCACCGCCTTCGACAATCACCATTGTTGGCCACCACCTAGTCTTTGCTATGCAGCATTGTATAATACCTACGAAGCAACACCATCATCCCAGACATCATGTTGACCCAGAAGGTGGTGCATTGAAGCCCCGAATATTGCTCCTCTTTGCGAGAACTCCTTAACATGGAGCTAATAATCCTTCCAAGAACCAACATTGTAACTTGAGAGGGTGTGTAACCCTTTCACACCAGTGGGATAAGAGATTGTATCTGTAATCGTCATTTTATAGCAGATCTTTTCAATTGAGCCATGCCCCGAAATTTTTTTCTTTAATAGGTTTTCCAAGTAAAAATCTTTTAGTGTTTATGTCTGTTATTTTATATTATTTGAGTGTGTGTTAGGTTCACGTGCACTACTAAGACGTTAATTAACCACACTACCGCTGTAAATTCTCTTGCACGCATTAATAATCACAAATTTGGTGTTCGTAGAGTGTGATTTGTGGATCCTTCCAGGAGAGTAAATGCCTGTAGCAAAGGAAACAAGTGTAGGGAAGGATGGTGATGAGTGTCGGAAGAAGTTCTGGTGACTAGAATGAATTTTGGCGTTTATATTTTGTTGCAGGAGGCAAGGAACGACCAAAAGAAATGGCTCCTCTGTCTACTAGAGAAGATCCGGTAGGATTGCCGCAAGGGAGTTCCGCAGGGTAGCTAGTGGGAGACGCTTACAGGAAGAATTCCAGGGGAACATGAAGGCACTTGCAGGGGACTCGAAGAAGGAACCATGACCTGGAAGGGCATGTAGGCTAGATAGCATTTGCAAGGAGTTTCAGCTGGGAAGGATCTGACTGCAGGAAAGAGAATTACAGCTGTGGTAAAGAAAGTTCGGCCAAAGTTGCTACAGAGAACTGTGGGAGGTTGACTGTTGCTACGGAAGACTCAGTTGTAGGTTGCAAAGAAGCTGGAAAAAGTGGGAGTTTCGGGTCTCTGCACACCACAATCTCGTCGTTGCTTTTCCGGTAAGAGAGGAGCGAAAGGAGGAAGTTGATACCAAATTATTTGGCTTTGGCAGAGAAGTTTCCTGGCTACATAAAGGAGTTTCCGACTCAGCATGGAAGGTTTTCCAGCGTGCAATAGAAGTTCTCTAGCTCTGCAGAGTTCTAACCCCAAGCTTGTATTGGGCCTATGACCAAGTACGGAACGGGAAAGAATTCTTGAAGTTGCTTTTTGGGATGTCCTTCATAAGATACTCTTGAAGGTCGACAACAAGTAAAGAACTGCATGTAAGAAGATATGTCTCCACGCCTGTGCTTAATGCATAACTTACGGGAACTACTGACGGGTCTACACTTACAGCTTTGCAGGGAAAAAAATCTCCACGAATGAAGACGGCAGAAAGATGTGTCTCCACTCCAATAAGGATGACTGTACGAGGTTCCACATTACAGCTCTGCAAGGAATAAGACTCTTGTAAATGTGTTGGTGATTTGCAGAGAGGAAGGTCTCACGACAGACAGGCCTGCAGGAAAACAACGGATGAGGGAAACTGCAAGAACCACATTCTGGAAATTATTGCTCGCGGTTGGGTTTTGCAGGGGTACTAGCGGGAGATGAAACAGAAACCAGACAGACTTGCATGGAATTTACGGCATGTAGGAAGGTTATGGGAAGAGCTCCTAATGCTATAGTTGCAGGGAGAAGGGTCGACGGATAGGGTAAAGTTCTAAGGTTCTAATACCATGTAAAATTAATTTGGAAAGGAAAATTGCTTCTATTATTCATATGTAGGGTACAAATATATAGAGAAACTGATCTCTTCTTATTTACAAACACACCAAACATCATCAACAACAAGCCTTTATCCCACTAAGTGGGGTTTGTGTCATATTGAGGGTCATATTTTAATTTAATTCAAATAGATTAAGTTTGTTTTTTATACAATAAGCCCAAGTCTTTTTAGGACTACATTTGTCTTTCTTAACATAAGTCAAATCTAAAACATCTACACTTCTTACCAAATCATCAGATGGTTGAGGTTTAATGTGATCAAACCATCTAAGACGACTCTCTCTAATCTTGTACGCGACTGGAGCTAAATCAACCCCATCACAAATATATTTATTTTGAATTTTGTCTCTAAGTGTCAAGTCACTCATCCACCTAAACATTCTCATCTCAGCAACACTTAACTTTGTTTTATGCTTCTCTTTTAACAACCAACAGTCTGCGTCATATAGCATTACAGGTCTCGCCACCATCTTATAAAATGTTCCTTCAAGTCTAAAGGGCACTTTTCTATCCAACAATAGGCCCAATGCATTCCTCCACCTCAACCAACCAACTTGAATTCTACTAATAACATCTCCATCTATATCACCAACACTTTGAACAATAAACTCGAGGTATAAATAAGGTTCACACATTTTAATGATTTGATCACCCACAGTTCCAACTCTACCACTAGACTTACTACTAGTAAAATTACATTCCATGTATTTTGTTTTAGATCTACTCAAACGAAGGCCTTTAGACTCCGAAGTAGACCTCCATAATTAAAGTTTTTCCTAAACTCTCTCTTTAGTCTTATCCATAAGAAGGATCTCATCAGCGAAAAGCATACACTGAGGTACCTCCTCTTGCGAATGTCCAGTAAGAGTATCCTAAATAAAGCAAAATGATATGGGCTTGAAGTCGATCCCTAATGTAATCCAACATAAATAAGAAAATACTTGGTCAATCCTCCATTTCAAACACAAATAACAGCTCTAGTATGCATATCTTTAATGACTTAAATATAAGTCATATCAACCGTCTTTCCTCCCTAAACTCTCTAAAGAACTTCTCTTGGAGCCTTATCGTAAACTTTTCTAAATCAATAAAAATCATATGAAGATCTTCCTCACTCTCTTTGTACATCATCATCAAATCTCTCAATAAATATATAACTTTTGTACTAGATATGTGACCAAAGAAAAATAAGTTGAGATTTTCGTACCTCTTTTATACTGTTTTTAATGATATTGCACTTTCAAGAAAAGTATTTTGATGTTTTGTTACAGGAATGATGAATTAATGTCAATGCAGCAAAAAGAAGCAAAAAAGAGCGAATTTGGAGCAAAAAAGATCAAAACGTGAAGAATTGCACTAGGGCGTCGACGGCGCCATCGACGCCGCCGACGGCGAGCTTTTCCCAAGACTACAGGACAAAATCTCCAGAAGGACGCCGACGGCGCTATCAAGGCCGCTGACGGCGCCATCGACGGTTATGTGTACTTGTACAATGGATAAGTCCGGATTTTAGAGGGGTGTATAAGCAACTTTTGGGAAAACTCATCCACATCTTTGAAGAGAAGATTTTGGAGGGGTGCGTAAGCAACTCTTGGGAAAACTCATCCACATCTTTAAAGAGAAGGTTTTGATTTTGGAGGGGTGCATAAGTAACTCTTGGGAAAACTCATCCACATCTTTAAAGAGAATATTTTGGCCAAAAATAGAGAAGTCCTGGAGGTTAGATAGGTTTCATTAGTGTGTAGAGAGCTTGCTAGAGCGTGTAACTGTGAGGAATTCTTCGATAAATTGTAAGAGTGGAGGGAAAGTGAGAGATTTCTTCCTCCTTGATACTTCGAAAAGGAATTCTGTGTGTTGTAAAGAAAGGAAGAGATTCAGAGGAACTTCGATGAGTGTTCTTGGGGAGAAATTTAGATGTTGTAAAGAAAGGAAGAGATTCAGAGGAACTTCGAGGAGTGTTCTTGGGGAGAAATTTAGAGAATAAAGAAAGGAAGAGATTCAGAGGAACTTCGATGAGTGTTCTTGGGGAGAAATTTAGAGATAATTTATTTACTTGTTATAGTTTGTATGGCTTTGATTTTATATATGAATTTCGAGTTTTGTTGTGTTTTCCCCATGAGTTCTGAATAGTTTTCTCTGTCTTTCTCCATGTCTCGAGATTTGTGAAATGGTGATTTGAATTGGTGAAGCCATGAAAATGTTTAAGAAATTGTGATGATCTTTTCACTTCGATCTTAATTTACTTTCAATCTGGCCAATTGATTTGTTAAAATATGTTGAGTTTTACAACTAAAGTGAAGATTACATCCAAGATTCAGGGAGGTCAAAGCCCTTAGAAGTTGGCTGCAAATAAATAAGAAAATATTACTATCAGGCGTAGAATTGGAGATATTAGAGTAACAGACTAAAATCCCCAATTTGATCCTATCGTTTGGGTGCTGATGTGTAGATGTTAGCCCTCAGATGAGGGGAACGTGGGAGCTCCGAAGTGAGAGCCGGTATCCTCCCAGCCTAGCCGCAGAATCAGTAACCAAGCATAGGATTAGTCAAAGTTCTTTATGCCTGGACCAAAGAGTAAAGAATAGGTATGTTCCTATTTGGCACAATATAAACTGAACTAATTCATTTTATCCATTCACTATAATTTCTTGATAAGGAGAATGATGTTTTCTTATATAATGAATATCACAATTAAACCCTACTTTCCATCATAAGTTATTTACTAGTTATCTAAATTATCTACTTATTTCAATTGCCTATTAGTGACAGATAAGCAAATTGAACGTCGTCGTTATAGTTGAAGTGTTACTTTTTATTAAGTCTTAGTCCGTAGTATTCTATTTCTCTTTGTGGGATAAATAATTAGGACTCCATTAGAGCCCTATATTACTTGAGCGATGCGTATACTTGCGTTGACAAATTCGACTTTAATATTGTTGAATATTATATTTATACATCTTTATTAAATCAAACACATTTATATAAAGTCGCAGTCAAGTTTTTGACACCGTTGTTGGAATTTAAATCTTCTAGTAGCGCCATCAAATTATTATAATTGTCGATTTACAAAAAAAAAATGTCGGTCAATATGCCCGACATAAATCCAAACAATTATGAGAAATATTTGCATCACGTCTTAATCGATGTTCAATTACCCTCTCTCAAAATTTTAAAGTATGATACATTAACTTAATTCCTCCATAATTTGCACATGCGTGTGCATCCCCTTTATTCTTAAAAATGGGAACCAAAAAATTCTTCCTCCACTCACGATCTTTTTAGTTTTTAAAATAATATTAAAGATTTTAGTAAGCAAAGAAACTCTCAAATCTCTAAAATATTTTCACATTTCAAATGAGATATCATCAGGTCCTACTAATTTTCCAGGATTAGTTTTCTTTAAAGCCTCCTCAACTTTTTTACTAATGTGAAGGAAAAAAGAAAGCGGTTTATTATCATTAATGATATTAAGATCAATAAAGTCGATCGCAATTTCAGAAATTCAATTGAAAAAATTATCAAAATAACACACCTACCTATGTTAAATATCTTCCTCTAAGAAAAACACTTCATAATTTTCATAATTAATACACTTTACTTAAATTAAATCTTTACATTTATTTTCTCTTTGTTTAGCTAATTTATATATATATATATATATATATTTGTGTGTGTGTTTCACCATCTTTAGTATCTAATTTATCATAAAGAACGCTAAAAGCCGAATTTTTTGTATCGCAAATTGTTCTCTTAGACTCTCTATAGGCCACCATATATTTTTCCTAGTTCTCTAAGTTTTTTTACCTTTAAACTAATTTTTATAGCACAAACATACCAAACATATCACCTAAATTAGAAAAAAAAATAATTCTAAATAAAAATAAAGAAATATAAAATAGAAAGTGAACAAACTAAAGCAAAGGTTTCCTAAATTATCCCACATGGGAGAGGTATATATGGAAAGAAATAAATCTACGCATATTTTCACATGATATCAGTTTTGAGTGCAATATTTTTATTTCATATGTCTCTCATAAGTACTTAGACATATTTAAGTTTGATGAGAAGTATTGAACCCTTCAGAGCTTTCAAAGCTTAGAATGGCCAGCCTATAGAGGGGTCAAAAAGGAGATTTAAGTTTTTGTCATAATATTGAATCAAAGGGGAGATTTGATAATTATTGACAAAATATTATAGATGAATCATGTGATAAGATGTCTTTCAACCATCTCACAAGAAAGCCTGAAAATGGGTCATAGGATTTGTTAGGCATTAATTCAAAACTCTTAGCATCAATCACATGGTGAGATAGGAAATAAGCTTCTTATGTGAAAGCTTGAATGAAGTGATTTTCTATTAAGTGAGATGACATCGCATTGGGTTGGTGACCAAAAGAGTAGATGCATGGAAGCCAACAAGGTTTGGAAGTATAGGGCAATCTTGATGTTTTTGTAAATGAGGTAAAAAAACATTGAGAAAAGAGAGAATGGGGACAAAAAATAAAAGAAAAGAAGCGTATTTCCATAAGTTTAAACTATGATGGTGCCCTATTTGAAGAACTTCTGAATTGGATTTTTTTATGATTTTTTAAAATCTATTTTTAATATCTCCAAACTTAGCTCTCTCTTATTTGTCTTGTCAGACTTTAGGCTTCTCTTTTTCTTTATAAAGAAAGCATTTAGTTGTGTATGGGGGAAGAAATGCATGCATCCTTTTATTGCATGCCATTATTGTGGCTAATTTGTTAATGAATTGGATCCTCTCCACTCCCATAAACGTACTTAGGCTAAAACGTACTTACAATTTATTAAATTAATTCAAGTTTTATCATAACTGATAACAAGTTGACTCTTTCATAGCATGCTCTTTTCCAGCACTTAATCAATCTAATTAAACTAAATGATGAATTGAAATGTCATCCTGATAATTTTATATGGTATAAGATAGGATCACAAAAATCACATCTAAAAATAATTTTACCATTAAAAACTGTCTGGGTGACACTGCATCCATGAGAAACAAGCCCGCCGTGAAACTGCAAATGAGAGGAAATAACTTCATCTCCTATTAAATTGATCGGTGTCTTCAAGTTCTTATCTAAACCATCTTTCTCTGAAGTACTTTCAAAAAGCAAAGGCGACTTCAAGTTCAGATCATATCCACTTTGTGTGCCAAGGTCAAGGCTTGAGTATCTAGTTGAAGCACCTCTAAGAAATCCAAAGCTTGGGGATGCTGTAACTGTGTAAGAGTCGACGCTTTGTCTAAAAGAACAAAAAATTGCATTAGAAATTTAACATAAAATTTTAATAATTGTTGATAACTATTAGCATCTCATGCACAGAGATAATTTCAAAAGAATCTGATTGCGTACATATATTAGTACAAATTAAGAAACAAAAAAAAGAAAAAGTAAACATAACATGTAAATGCATATGAGCAAGAAGATCTCAAAATTCATTTTCTTATTATCTAAGTCAACTACAACGACATCTGACATAAATAGACCATATTTATCATCATCATCATCAAACTTGTCCCAATTACATTGAATTGGATAAATAGTTTGCACAAATCCTTTTACACGTTTATTATTCATGGTCCATGCTACATTTTCTTTCAATCAATTTTTTTCCTAATACTTCAGCATTAAATTTATAAATTCAACTTGTCCTTGTGCGTGCTGACATCACCAATGCTAATTTTTTACCAACTTGTCGAGCTATCATCTATGGGTTACTCCCAAATCCCTAATATAATTATTTCTAAATCTATGCTTCTATTTTTTTCTAACAATCTCATTTATGCAACAATCAAGACAACCATTCGCAAGTCTATTATCACAAACTCTATCACANATCTGAGGATGAATATGATTAGTCTTGTTTCATTTTTGGTCTATGAATCAAAAGGAAAACTTGGTAGAAACAACATTTAAGCTGATCAATTAACCACGCCTAGAGCTGAAGAGCCTCTTTTTCTTCTTTTGAATCTCAGAAACTATATTATGAAGAAAATCCTATAAAATTAAAGTACTAATTATTTAATGACCAGATAATTTTTTTCTAGGATGCTACTGCATTAGAACCACAATGCATATGTAACCATTGAGAGCCCAAGCAAGATAGTTGTGATGATATCATTGACCCTTTCGATGTCTTGATCACATTGAATCAACAAATTGCTGTCTCATATACTTTTTAAGTGAGAATCTATAAATATATTTTTGATTAGTTTCCTTCCTCATTCATATAAATTTGGCGTAAATATCATTGCATTTTAGTGTCAAATAATTAGATACTTCAATTTTGAACTTTTTCTTACTGCATTGTTTGTTAGTAGTTGCTGCTCTTTGTATTATGATCACAACTCTATCATTTTAGATCTGATTTCTATGTAAAAATAGTTGATATAATTAACTTAGCATTCTCTACAACTTTGTTGTTGAGCATTGTTCCTAATTCTTGATCTATAGCTTGAAAAGCATTAAAACTTGAGATATGTTACTGAACGCCTACTTTGAATTCTGAATTTCGGGTGCTGTGTGCATTCTTCACCCTGATGACATATTGTAATCGCTATCCATATTAACATGAAGTCTATTTAAAACCTCATAGGAATGAGCCCTAACTTTTTATAATTTAAGATCTATGAGTAACCTTGTTAGTCATCTATAATATAATCCTAGATATGCGAATGATTACTCTAGAAATTATGTAAATGATGACTGCTGTTTAAAAAAAAAATACACGTGCTCAAGGTAAAAGAAAAATTATGAACATTATTATTAGCGTCGATGAGTCTAAAACTCTTCCAATCCTAGCTAAATTTAACCTCTCCACTCTCTTTCTTACCATTACTGAAGGTTTAATTCATCCCACCCTAGTCTTTATTGATTGTAGAAAGCAACAATCTGAGGATGAATATGATTAGTCTTGTTTCATTTTTGGTCTATGAATCAAAAGGAAAACTTGGTAGAAACAACATTTAAGCTGATCAATTAACCACGCCTAGAGCTGAAGAGCCTCTTTTTCTTCTTTTGAATCTCAGAAACTATATTATGAAGAAAATCCTATAAAATTAAAGTACTAATTATTTAATGACTAGATAATTTTTTTCTAGGATGCTACTGCATTAGAACCACAATGCATATGTAACCATTGAGAGCCCAAGGAAGATAGTTGTGATGATATCATCGACTCCTTTGATGTCTTGATCACATTGAATCAACAAATTGCTGTCTCATATACTTTCTTAAGTGAAGTCTTCTTCTCTTCTTCATGTTGAGTCTTCTCTTTCTTTTTTGTCAAGTCTTCTTTTTGACTATCAGAGCTGAATGACTATTTGTATGAGTTCCCTGAGCTTTTCTTTGATGAACTCTCCTCTTAAGAGATGCACTAAATTGTTTCCGCACCTTTGGTTACACATTTTGATGTTGGAGTACACCCCTATTGGTCTAAGTGATGAACCAATCATCTTGACAATTTTTCTTACTCTCAAAATGACGGCCATTATTTTATTTTATGAAACTTTTGACCCTGTACAATATATTTCATTTTGTTAGAATTCTGAAGGATTCAACTCTGCCTACTGTTTGTTCTGTATATTAATATTAGTCTAATGAGTTTGCATATTTAGCTTAAGTATGCCTTATTTATATCATCAAAATCAACATAAACTTACATTGAATTTTGATAAGTATAACACTATTGATACACATAAGCGAGACATTGAATTTAATGAGAAAATGTTGGCTTTTGTTAAAGCTAGGCTTTNTCATCATGAAAAACTAACTCATCGTTCACATTTAAATTATTAGCACCCATTTCCTTAATCAAGGCAAGGCTTTGTTATATAGCTTAGTACCTTAAGGCAAGGCTTAATTAGGCATACCAAGGTTTGTGAAACTCTATGCCCTCGCCCCATTTTTGTTTGAGTAGTTGTGCAAGCACTATTCTCTCCTTTAGCATTATAGATGTTGAGTAGTACTAAATTGGAAAGGCAAATTGCATTGAAGTAGCATTGAATTCTTTGTTATAATATAGGCATGAGATTAATAAACTTGAATGATAGGTTGATTTAATAAGTTTCAGAAAACATTTGATGGGTGATACTATATGTTAATAGTGCAAGATACTGTATGACATAGCATGTAACATGGCGTGGCAGACTCATTGTACCATTTTCATGGTGAGGTGCAGGGATTTGAAATAATGTGCTATGTGTTATGCACAAGCAAGAACTACAAGTATAGTGCACATCACCAATTGTGTTTTATTTTTTTTCTAAGATTTGGTGTTTAAAATTAATATTAATATTACTTTTATGTCATTTATTTGTTTTATTTTGTTCTAATAAGTGTTTACATGCTGCGTTCGGTTTAGATGAACATGAATATGGTATACATTAGTAGGCACAGTGGCTAGCCTTTTATGCTCTTAGCTTCGATGCTAGATGGTGAAACATGCATCCTCTTGGCTTGGGGATGGAGATCGATGCTAGCACATGAGCTCTTCATGCACTCAGCTTCAACTAAGGAGGTTGATGGCTTCAATAGAGGTCAATGCTCTTAATTTCGATGGAGGTTGATGCTCTTGGCATCAGTGTTGATGAATGAAGCTTTCTATACATAAAGGCTTTGACCTCGTTTTTAACAATAANGCTTCAATAGAGGTCAATGCTCTTAATTTCGATGGAGGTTGATGCTCTTGCATCAGTGTTGATGAATGAAGGCTTCTATACATAGAGGCTTTGACCTCGTCTTTAACAATATTGTTGCTCTTGCTTTCCTACTTTTAAAACTAATAATGGGTTTTTACTCTAATTCTTATTTTCAAGTCCATTTTTTTAGGATTTTATTAACATAGTTTGTTTCTTATTTGATTTATCAGTATCATAAATGCTCATATATATCTATAAATAAATATATATATATATATATAAATAGATATTACTGTATTTTTATTCATATTTTTAAATATTTTATGCTATGTTTAAAATAATGCTTGCTATGAGAAGCTTAGTGCTATGGTGTGTTATTCATCATTGACAAGTAAATGGTGATAGTTATAAGAAATTTCACCCATCTTTTGATTTTTTTGCAGCATTTTTTTAACTTTATTATTTTTTTTGCTTTACTTCTCTGCTACCTTTTTGAATTCACTACTTTCTTTTTTAAACTTCATCATCTTAGCTTCGAATGGCGATGCGCGTTAAATATGCCCTCTAGGTTATACGAGTCTCTTTGTATTTTCTTAGGCGATGGGGTATTTTACAGAAGATCAATCTTTGATTTCCCCTAGCACTAATATTCATCTGTGTTCTTTCCTCTCCCAAGTATCGAACCCTTGAGTGTGAGTTTGTGCAACCATTAGAGGNTATGGCGTGTTATTCATCATTGACAAGTAAATGGTGATAGTTATAAGAAATTTCACCCATCTTTTGATTTTTGTGCAGCATTTTTTTAACTTTATTTTTTTTTTTGCTTTACGTCTCTGCTATCTTTTTGAATTCACCACTTTCTTTTTTAAACTTCATCATCTTAGCTTCGAATGGCGATGCGCGTTAAATATGCCCTCTAGGTTATACGAGTCTCTTTGTATTTTCTTAGGCGATGGGGTATTTTACAGAAGATCAATCTTTGATTTCCTCTTGCGCTAATATTCATCTGTGTTCTTTCCTCTCCCAAGTATCAAACCCTTGAGTTTGAGTGTGTGCAACCATTAGAGTACTTGTGAGTCGGGAAGATATTTATAATGGTGGATTAATCGTTGGGTTGACTCTAGTTATATCTAGCTACACCATTGATAATTTCTATGACCCTCAACAATTCTTCACTTTTGTGCCATTTATTATTTGTTTCATCATCTTTTTTGACTTAAACATTATCTTTTTTTACTTATCCAATATCTTCTTTGACTTCATCTCTTTAGCTTTGAATACTTATAGTTGATAGTTTTATTTTGTGGGCTATATGTATGAGCCCCTATGTGCAGTTTAGGTATGGTGTTATGTTGACAAAAAGCTTTGCGTTTCTCTTGCACAATTTTTCCCTTTTTCAAGTAATGATCACTGTCGGCCATTTTATTGTTCAACTTCGTAGTTTGAAAAAGTGATGATTTTGTGATTTTGAAAATAATTTAAATATAAATATTAATCTTTTTGATTTTTTTAAATATAACATTTTAATTTTAAAATAGGTGAGACCAAATGGGTCTCACGTTTTAAATAGTTTAAATGATTGAATACAACACTACAAGTAATATACTTATCCCGAATAATAAATATATCACTTGTAATAGGGATTCAATCACCTAGACTAAAGAATTTGTGACTTCCGTTTTGGTCTGCGAAATATTTTTATAAAAAAGGCCAACAAGTTCCCCTATCTAATATAAAAAATTAGATAGGGCTTATTTTACCTGGGTTCCTGGTTCTCTATAGAGGCAAACCCCTATAATTAATTACATCTTAAATGATCNTGCTCTTTGTATTATGATCACAACTCTATCATTTTAGATCTGATTTCTATGTAAAAATAGTTGATATCATTAACTTAGCATTCTCTACAACTTTGTTGTTGAGCACTGTTCCTAATTCTTGATCTATAGCTTGAAAAGCATTAAAACTTGAGATATGTTACTGAACGCCTACTTTGAATTCTGAATTTCGGGTGCTGTGTGCATTCTTCACCCTGATGACATATTGTAATCGCTATCCATATTAACTTGAAGTCTATTTAAAACCTTGTAGGAATGAGCTCTAACTTTTTATAATTTAAGATCTATGAGTAAGCTTGTTAGCCATCTATAATATAATCCTAGATATGCGAATGATTACTCTAGAAATTATGTAAATGATGACTGCTGTTTAAAAAAAAAATACACGTGCTCGAGGTAAAAGAAAAATTATGAACATTATTATTAGCGTCTATGAGTCTAAAACTATTCCAATCCTAGCTAAATTTAACCTTTCCACTCTTNGGAGCCACCACGATGTTGGACTAACCATGGAATTCTCCTTCAATTATCCCTGATTATTCAATTGGTTGTGTTGAGATTCTCACAAGATCAGGTCATTACAAAATACTAACATCCTTTCTTATTTTCTTAAAGTTTATTCATGATTGGTTCTTATACCCAGAATTAAATTCTATTTTCTCGGAATGAGTTATTGTTGTATTAGTAGGTCAATTGTGGTCTGATGTTTAATTTTGTCTGATTGAATAATATATTAAAAAGTTGCTGTGAGCTTTCATACTTACGCATTTTATCTTGTTTTTATATTTATCCATCATATTTGGTTTAAAAGCAAGTTTTTTCTTTTGAGATATTTGTTTGGTGCTAACTTTTTGCATCACGTTTNTGCAAATAGCCTAAAAGACAGGAGGATTTACACCGTACCGAACGGTAACCTCGGAATCCTAATGCGTTAGGATTTATAATTACACAACAGAGTTGTGCAAAAAGCCCAAAGAAATGATCTTATGGGTTGTTATTTGAACTAAGGAAGGTGTATAGAGTTGTGAAAATGTTCATGTGATGTGAAGATGTTTTGTTGCTGCAGATCCACCTANAAATAAAGTTTCAAGAGCTTTCTACATTTCATAAAACATAGGATAACAATTCATAGGGAACATCCTTTTGTACCTCTAAAAATCATACTATTATCAAAGCCTTGCAACTTCAATTTTAATCAAAAGCTCGCGGGTGAGGCAATAACCCAAAACCAAAAAAAAATTAAATCCAGCTAAATGTATATGAAGCTCACGGCTAAGGCATCAACCCAAAACCAAGACTCAAATCCAGCAAACATTTCAACAAGGGGTAGCAAGAGAAGTGAGAAATGAGCCCCAAACATAATTTCTAGCATTTAAAAACGATATCCAGCATGTATTTCTTCAAGGGGCAGCAAGAGGAGTGAGAAATGAACCCTNCAAAGTAACTAAGCATGCAGTGTGAAAAAAAAGTAACAATGCACTGTATAGTAAAGAGAAAAGACAATATAATATGATGAAAGAAGAATATAACATGCTAGGGAAGCAGTATAACAGGCTATGAAAACAATGTAACATGTTTTTAAAATAAAATGTTGTAACGTAAATTAAATCTGTACGCCTGAGAGGTTCATTGCTCCTTTAAATTTAGCTATTATATGTTGTGTAAAGAGGAAAGTAAGATCTGAAAAAGACATAATAGAAACAGGTAAATCGCAAGGAAAAGATAAACAAATAAGATGAAATACCATACCACATATAAAGAACTAAGAATAAGAAATTTATATGTGATATTGGAATGTCCCCAATTGCCAGGAGGATTTGAATATATGACAGACTCAAATCCCGGAGCATTGGGTTTCAGTTTTGGTGAAGTTAAGGTAAGAGTTTCATTATTTGATTTAATTAAATCAGTCATGAGTCACAATCTAGTGCACCCCCGTGCCTAGGGTCCTACTTATCTTCTAAACTGAGGTTAGATGTTTGGATTTCTTAGGGTCATTTGAAAATTAGGATGGTAAACTACCTCTTAAATTGTGCTTCTAAAATTTAGGATGTCTGCACTTTAGGTTAAACTTGAGGTGCCCTAAGGTGTCTAATCTCAATTAAGTGTCTTTCCACTAACCCTCAAACATCTATAGATCCAACTTAGCTCGCTACCAGACTCCTAAAACCTAGGGGTAAACTCATAATTTTGGCAAAAGAGTTGTGAGTTGTGCTTCAATCCTAGTTAAAGGAATTGGATTTTAAATTAATTCAAAGCTTAAGGATCTAAGAGTAAGTTCACTAATCTCTCAATCGTTATCTAAATTCTCATTTATTCTGATTTCAACTAGTCTTCCAATTTGCAATTTATTTTTCTTTATGTAAAATAAAAGGTGGATTATTCGCTACCCTGTCTCCTCTTTAGATTGTATCATCCCAAAAATTCAAATTTCAATTTCAATTTTCTCTCATATTCTCTTTCTCCCCTATTTCTCTTGAGATTATAAATCATTTCTGAATTTAATTAAATCGGAAATTCTCATTTTTAACTTGACCGTTAAAAAAAAAATAAAATAAAATGAACGAAAATGAGACCGATCCATTTTTTAAAACCAAATTAAATCAATAAAACTCATGAATGTATCGGTCTAAAACATTTAAATTTGTTAAAAGGAAAATAATCGAATCAATCCCGGGAAGTATATCCTTTCCAAGTGACGCTTTTATGGATTTCCAAACCCATCATGACTTCAATTTATATCAAACTCAAAATAAAGTTTCAAGGGCTTTCTACATTTCATAAAACATAGGATAACAAATAATAGGGAACATCCTTTTGTACCTCTAAAAATCATACTATTATCAAAGTCTTTCAACTTCAATTTTAATCAAAAGCTCGTGGGTGAGGCAATAACCCAAAACCAAAAAAAAATCAAATCCAGCTAAATTTATATGAAGCTCACGGCTAAGGCATCAACCCAAAACCAAGACTCAAATCCAGCATACATTTCAACAAGGGGCAGCAAGAGAAGTGAGAAATGAGCCCCCAAACATAATTTCTAGCATTTAAAAAAGATATCCAGCATGTATTTCATCAAGGGGCAGCAAGAGGAGTGAGAAATGAGCCCCCAAACATAATTTCTAGCATTTAAAAATGATATCCAGCATGTATTTCATCAAGGGGCAGCAAGACGCGTGAGAAATGAGCCCCCAAACATAAACATAATTTCTAGCATTTAAAAATGATATCCAGCATGTATTTCATCAAGGGACAGCAAGAGGAGTGAGAAATGAGCCCCCAAACATAATTTCTAGCATTTAAAAATGATATCCAGCATGTATTTCATCAAGGGGCAGCAAGAGGAGTGAGAAATGAGCCCCCAAACATAATTTCTAGCATTTAAAAATGATATCCAGCATGTATTTCATCAAGGGGCAGCAAGAGGAGTGAGAAATGAGCCCCCAAACATAATTTCTAACATTTAAAATAAACTTCCTCTCAAATCAACAAAAATAGAAAACAAAAGTCGCCCTCAAATCCCCTCCAAATCAACCAAAACATACGGCAAAAGCAGTTTTAAACTCTCCTTCAAATCAACCAAGACATAGAGCTAAAACAGCTCTCAAACATTTTCAAAATCAACAAAAATATAGAGCAAAACAGCTTTTAAACCATTTCTTCCAAATCAACAAAATAGAGAGCAAAAAGAGCTCTCAAACATTTTTCAAATTAACAAAAACATAGAGCAAAACAGCTTTTAAACCATTCTTCCAAATCAACAAAATAGAGAGCAAAAAGAGCTCTCAAACATTTTTCAAATTAACCAAGACATAGAGCAAAACAGCTTTTAAACCATTTCTTCCAAATCAGAAAAACGACAGAACAAAAGGTATGGAAAGACTAAGGGGTTTACTCGCGTACTGCCAATATTTTATAACAAAAACATAGAAGATGCACAACCAGGATAACTATGGCTTCACCAATATGAGCATATAACAAAACATTATGCAACCATAAATAGATGTTATACTTCATGCATGGCTCAGCAGCCACATTGGCATATCTAGCAACAATCACTATAAAACCCATGAATCATTTGTAGTTCCACAAAATGCTTTGGACACTTCATAAAGTGAACCTCAAATAAATGGAATAATATGCTAGTGGAAGCAACCTTACACACAACATGTGCCTAAATCAAAGCACATACTAACGCGTGCATCTCATGCGTTTCAAAAGGGCATTGATTGAATAGAAAGTGAAGAGATATGTTACCTAAGCCCCAAATGCATTTTTCTCACTTCATAAAATAGTTTTCAACATGCATTTCTTACTTTCTAACATTTCAAGCAACGAAAATAATAGAGATAGCCCTCAAACATGTTTTTCCATAGACATTCATAAAGGAATAAAGGTGCATTTCTACCTTATCCTAACCATTCTTTCAAATGCTTCAATTAAAGAAAATAAAAAAATGATTCATATGTGTATATTTCATTTCTCACTACCCTGAATATTCATCCAAACATTTTTTTATTTCAAGATTTCCAACGGCATATCTCGAGCAAGACAACAAAAACAGAGGAGAGGAAGAAGAATACCTCTTTCAGCAGATTTGAAATAAAACTATAAGAATGGCTAAAGAAAAGACCACTACAAATGCTCCACGTCACAAGCTTTTGAAATTTCTAGCTTAAAGAGGATTCCGGCAATACTCTTCTTCCTCAAGAGCTTTTTCTTTCTTCCTCAAAAATTTTTTTAACAACTCCTAAGCCACAAAATATGAGAAGAAAAATGTTAGAAAAGATTTTGGCAGCACCTCCCCCACTCTCCAAATTTCGGCCAACCTTAAAATCTTCCCCCAAATGGGATTTTATAAGCATTAGAGGAGGAGATCAGCCACCTACCAGCCACCCTAGTAAGCAAATCGTGTGAGGGGAGAGGAGGAGAAAGATTTAAGGCAAGAGGAAATGCAGCCTAGGGCAGAGAAAGGGTCGGCCAGGTGGAGTTCCATCGTTGGAGGGCTGCTCGGTTGAGAGGAACTCGAGGAGGCTGCGTGCGTATGCGAATCGACAGTCNGTGGATTAATCGTTGGGTTGACTCTAGTTATATCTAGCTACACCATTGATAATTTCTATGACCCTCAACAATCCTTCACTTCTGTGCCATTTATTATTTGTTTCATCATCTTTTTTGACTTAAACATTATCTTTTTTTACTTATCCAATATCTTCGTTGACTTCATCTCTTTAGCTTTGAATACTTATAGTTGATAGTTTTACTTTGTGAGCTATATGTATGAGCCCCTATGTGCAGTTTAGGCATGGTGTTATGTTGACGAAAAGCTTTGGGTTTCTCTTGCACAATTCTTCCCTCTTTCAAGTAATGATACACAAGTATATGTATCATCTTTATTAATAGTGGGTAAGTCGGATATTGTTTCCACAAGGAAATTCACGAATTCGTCCAATGAAATAGGTAAGCATTAATTTATTTTGATTATTTTTTTTCCAACAGTAAGAAATGATGAAAGTTTAAAGTCAATATACTTCGACTATATTTTATTTTAGATAAAATTTTCTTTGGATTTGTGGCCACTTTACTAAATTTCACAATTTTTATGTTCAATTTAATGTTTCTTGTCAATCGATAATATGTGTTTCTTAGCTTCTGTTGATAACTTAGGAATCCTAACCCTTAAGCTACAATAGACTAAATATGTTTGCACATTATTTAAAAAAGATTGAATATTAAGCAAATTTCTCTGTCGATTGCTAAAACCTATTGGATGTATGTCGACTCTAATAGAGTTTAGTTATAATAGTTCCTAATTTAATCTAAGACTGTCGATATCTGAAGTTAACATTAGAAGTTGAAATATAAGCATAGCCATTACTCATAATCGACTAAGTTGGATTAGGGTGGTCAAGATGTGAAATTTTTACTCAAAAGCTTTAGATTATGCTATTTTGTTTAGAAAACAACAAAACCAATTAAAATAAGTTAGCCTCTAAATATTTCAAACACAATAAAACACATTTGCTTTATTGAATATAAAAGAAAGCTTACACAAATGTAAATGGAAATGAGTGCACCATCTTTTCTCCCTTAGATTCTTGCTTGATAAATGTACCTTCAGTCCTTGATTCACTTGACCACTTTGCACAAATACGATCTAGTATTTTATGTAACTCCCTCTCTCAATCACTCTAGAGGGCTAAATTGCACTAGATCACTCTCCCCACACACACTGAACTCGCCCCTCATACACTATTCATCCCGAACACTTCTTCCTTCATCTCTAACTGTGAAATGACTACAATAACTTCTTGATTGGGGTGTCATGTTGCGGTGCTCAAAGTGCAGTGCTGCGGTTTTCCTAGGGTAATGCTGTGGCGATGAGTTCTCTGTACTTCCTCATTAGTTGATATTAGCTAGCGCTGTGATGCTTTAGAGATGGGTTCTTTAGCGCTTGAACAAGCGCGACGACATTAGAAATAAGCGCTCAAACACCAAGCTCTCTGAATTTTAGCTTCAACCTAAATATGGCTTAGCACTGCGGCATTCTGGAGGATGCCGTTGCGGCGCTACATGACAGCAATGCGACACCTTGCCTCAAGAATCATTTTGGAAAAATTCTCAACATGGCACTGGGGTGCTAGTTTTTCTAGTTCTCAAAACCTTTAATCTTCTTTTTCTGATTTATTAAGATAATATTTGTACATGGAATTTTTATAGGCATTTTAAATAAATTTTT
>JXCR01142800.1:41107-69130 GCA_002079205.1 Phalaenopsis hybrid cultivar | reverse complement strand
AACTCTTCATAAAAGAAAGACTTAAATAATAACTTTTGCATGAAATTCTTCCTATGAAAATTTATAAAGGTCCACGGCTAGTCACTTGAATTAAGGTTAAGAACTACCTCTTGTAGAGTGTCGAGTTGACAACTCTTATTCAAGATCGGGAAACGCACAGCCCAGCTCTGAGCCCCCACTTTCACCAAAGTCTTATACCCAGTCCTGATCTTTCATATGTGGCTAAGTGTTTAATTTGCTTGTGATTTATACGACTCGCTTTTCTGACTTTTGTGCTCAGTTTTCTTGTCTTGTTTAGTTTACTTGCAAGTTTATTTAAATTTCCTGCAAATCATGCTATGCTCGCAACATTAATAAAACAACAGTAGCAGATGCCCAGANAAAGAGTTTTTTTAGGCCGATTCATTTGCTATTTTGTCTTGTGGCTTTGCTAGTTTTGGAAGTAGGGTCGGCATTCTTCTTTCTTTTGTTTTGTTTCTCTTGCACAATGGTTAAGTCAGAAAATGAGAACTTCTANATTAAAGTACTAATTATTTAATGACCAGATAATTTTTTTCTAGGATGCTACTGCATTAGAACCACAATGCATGTGCAACAAATTGCTGTCTCATATACTTTCTTAAGTGAAGTCTTCTTCTCATCTTCATGTTGAGTCTTCTCTGTCTTTTTTGTCAAGTCTCCTTTTTGACTATCAGAGCTGAATCACTATTTGTATGAAGTCCCTGAGCTTTTCTTTGATGAACTCTCCTCTTAAGAGATGCACTAAATTTGTTTCCGCACCTTTGGTTACACATTTTGATGTTGGAGTACACCCCTATTGATCTAAGTGATGGACTAATCATCTTGACAATGTTTCTTACTCTCAAAATGACGGCCATTATTTTATTTTATGAAACTTTTGACCCTCTGTACAATATATTTCATTTTGTTAGAATTCTGAAGAATTCAACTCTGCCTTATTGTAATTTTAGTATAAGTTTGTTCTGTATATTAATATTAGTCTAATGAGTTTGCATATTTAGCTTAAGTATGCCTTATTTATATCAACAAAACATACAGAACATATATTAATATTAGTCTAATGAGTTTTAACTTATACAGAACATACTTCAACTCTGCCTTATTGTAACCTTTTGTTGTTATTTTAGTTGGAGTACATCAGGGATCGGCTCTATGCCCATATCTTTTTGCTTTAGTTATGGATGCTCTTACTGGAAATTTATCGGAGGATGTGCCTTGGTGTATGCTTTCAGCTAGTGATATCCTTCTTGTGGATAACACTAAAGATATAGTTAAGGAATAACTTCAATTATGGAGGTCGACATCGGAGTCTTAAGACCTTCGTGTAAGAAGATAAAAAATCGAATACATGGAATATAATTTTAGTAGTAGTAGCTCTAGTGACAACATTGTAACTATGGGTGATCAAATTAGGGTCAATTGTTCAAAGTGATGGTGATATAGATGGGGATGTTATTAGTAGAAATCAAATTGGTTGGTTGAATTGGAGGAGTGCATTAGGTCTATTTTTTGATAGAAAAGTACCATATAGACTTAAAGGTGAATTTTATAAGATGGTGGTGAGGCCTGCAATGCTTTATGGCGCATAATGTTGGACTTTAAAAGAGAAGTGTAAAACAAAGTTAAGGGTTGCTGAGATGAGAATGCTTAGGTGGATGAGTGGCTTGACACTTGTGGACAAAATGCAAAATGAATATATCCATGATAGGTTTGGTGTAGTTCCAGTGACGGACAAAATTAGAGAGAGTCGCCTTAGATGGTTTGGTCACTTCAAACATCGAACCATCTGATGATGTTAGGACTGTTTATGTTTTAGATTCGACTTATGTTAAGAAAGACAGAGGTATACCTAAAAAGATTTGGGCATATTGTATAAAAGATGATCTTAATATGTTAGAATGAAATGAAAATATGTGCTCAATAGGACACAATAGAGAAAAAAGATTCATCTAGCTGAACCCACTCGGTGAGATAAAGGCTTGTTGTTGTTGTTGTTGTTGTTGTTGTTGTGTTTGCAATCGTTTTAAGTTTTATTTATTTCTGATTAATTTTCTAATTTAATAGGTTTCCCCAACCAATAATACTTAGAATGAGGGTTTATAATTGTCTATGAAACCTACACCTTATTTTCATTTCTATACCACTTTCTATCAATTTCATCACTTGACTCCACCTCATTTATTTGACTTCACCACCTTCTTTTACCATTCCAATATTTTTTTTTTACTTCCATCTCCTTAGCTTTGAATGGTGATGAGTGGTAATTGTGCCCATTACGTTATACATGTGTCTCGCAATGCCTTTATAGGCATGATGTTATTTTAATGACACGCTTTATTTTTATTCGTTTGTGTTCTTTTTATTTTCAAGTAATAGAACTTTTGAGTGGAAGAGTTCACAATGTTTGATTGGGACTTTTAACGATGGGGATTATTATGACAATGTACTATCGATAGAAGTTAACTCCATTTATGCCCAACTATGCCATTAATTATATTTAGATTAAGAGTTTTGATTGGTTGATGTAATGAAATTATGCTAAAATTCCTATGAGGCCACGCTGTGCTTGTGTTGTCTTAATAGTCAGTTGGTTGTGGCTGCATGCTTTATCTTGCTTGATAAAAAACATATTGAAAAATTGGAGTTAGCTTCTATACGTTTTTTGGGTAATTGAAAGGATGAAATGAAGATGCTGATAAATGAGTTTTTTCCCCCAAATATTATGCTCATTGTTGATTGCTATCTGCAGGCAATTTTAGCAAAGTTATTGCACTACTTTTTCTTTTTTTTCTCTTTTAAAGAAGAAAATAAGTGGCAAGCTTAAGAATTTAATCATGAACACTATTTCGGGATTTGGTTCCTTAGTTTTTCTTTAGAATAGTTTATGAATGCTATTCTAAAGTGTCGTCGATCAAGTTGAATCTTAAATGCACTTTCTAGTTTTAACTAAATTGTATTATCTATAATTTTTTGTCATCAATTGTTTTTCTATTTTGGAACATATGTAATGATTTTATTAGGGAAGAAGCCCACTAATTCTACGTATGTGCGCTATATGTAATTATGTATGGGTATTTGATCTCTATGTATTGAGACATTAAATTCTTCTGAACTCTTTTGAATAGCATTTATTTTATTCGTGATACTGCTACGGGTGACTTAGGCTCTGTTTGGCGTAGTTGCAGTTTATCGGCTTTTCGGCTGCAACTGCGCTGCCCAAAAAGTTGCTACGGGGAAACTGGCTGTCTGTTTGGTGCAGCTGTGTGAAAACAACTTTGGGGCAGCTTTTTCTAAAAAAAATGACCATGTTGCTCCTGTTTGGTAAAACTGTTTAAAACAAAACTGTGACAGTGATATTTTTCATACTTCTGAAGTAGAATTTCACTTCGAAACAGTTCAAAAATTCTGATGCCCAAGTATGAGTATCGAAAGTGATAAAGGAAAAGGAAAAAAATCACAATTCATGAAAACCATAGCCAAAATTTCGTAAATTATCTTTCCAATAGATGTTTTTTGATTCATTACATCTTTTGTTCATGATATTTCTCCTTCAACTCATGGCCTAATTACAGAAGTAAATCATACTTTATATGAACAACTCAAAATATACGAGCACTTTTTTAACAAACAAGCATTAGTGTATTATATTTGAGAAGTTTCAATAATCATAGAAGGCAAAACATCATAAACTATGTTCTCATTTGCAATACTAGTGTGAGGTCAATTGCTGAACATTGGGCTTGCATGTCAGTTACTTTATAAGGTAAATATGTAAAAGGTAGACTTCTGCAATTAGTCTATGAATCAATTTTGGCACTGATTCTCGCTGGATCTGTATTCGCTTTCTGAGAAGGTTTGTTCTGTTTTATTCTTGAATTTGTTGTTGGATTTGATGTTGATTCATGAAGGCTTTTGGATTCTCTTGGGGATCATTAGGATTGAAGCCTTTTTCTGTGTCTTTGAGAGCATTTTCAAAGTATCTTGTGTATGGAATGTCTTTGTATGGAATGTCTTTGTCGTCCCAATTGCCAAATTTGGGTACATGTGTGCTCTGATCATAGATTCGGCAAATTTTTATGTGAAATAAATGGTGAAAATTTAAATGAGTTGACATTTTAGTTGTTCAGATAAGGAATTTTGAAAGGAAATTTTCAGTCTTGATACTTTTTTAATTATATAATGATTTATATAATATAATTTTATTTGATAGGGAGGTGGATTTTATGCAACAGAAAAAGACTTCACCAACGGGGTGAGAGGAAATTATATTACAAGATCTACATGCAGATTATAATCTCATATTAATGGAAGATCTTCAGTCATGGTGAAATAAGAAAGATAAAANTTATGCAACAGAAAAAGACTTCACCAACGGGATGAGAGGAAATTATATTACAAGATCTACATGCAGATTATGATCTTATATTAATGGAAGATCTTCAGTCATGGTGAAATAAGAAAGATAAATTTTTAATTTATTGTATAAACCCTCCCTCATTTCTTTCGTTGAAGCTTTCTTACAGAAAAAATGGCTTCCATTTTTCTGCTAAATTTTCCAAAGAGCTGTCCTTCATATGAGTAGAGAATCAATTGAATAAATAGTTTCACCATGATAAAAAGAATTCATCCAAACCCTTGAAAAATCAGAAAAATTCACGCAAAAAACCTTAAACCATCTTTTTGAGTTATCATTCAACTACTGCTTAGCAGTAAAGAAGAAACATTATAAAAAAACATGATTTTTAAGCTGTCACAGAACACAAACATTAAGAAATTAAACTTTTTTTTTCAATTTTGAGGACGATGAAATAAAATCTTCTTACAGACATGATGCCCCTGCACTCAACGGCTCTATAAGAAGAGGAATACTTCCTTTAGGTTATGTGAGAAACTATTTAGCAGAAAAGGAACAAGCTTCAGACGAAACTCTTTTGAAAAAAAAAAGTGGTTNAGTCTCGCCATGATAAAAAGAATTCACCTAAACCCTTGAAAAATCAGAAAAATTCAAGCAAAAAACCTTAAAACCATCTTTGTGAGTTATCATTCAACTACCGCTTAGCAGTAAAGAAGAAACATTATAAAAAAAACATGATTTTTAAGCTGTCTCAGAGCACAAACATTAAGAATTAAACTTTTTTTTTCAATTTTGAGGACGATGAAATAAAATCTACTTACAGACATGATTCCCCTGTACTCAACGGCTCTATAAGAAGAAGAATACTTCCTTTAGGTTATGTGAGAAACTATTTAGCACAAAAGGAACAAGCTTCAGAAGAAACTCTTTTGAAAAAAAAAAGTGGTCGCATTCGTTTTTGCTTAGCCTAAATCGGGTAGGCTGGTTTCATCATACCCTTCTTATTGACATCTTCTATTTTTTGGATAATTTAAGCGTGGAAGAGATTTTTGAAACATCGGGCCTGGATTTGTGCTTGGTCGAGGAAGAGGAAGGCACAAGGGCCTCACGAAATGGCTAGGGCAGAAGAAGAGATGGGGCGTGCGCTTGGCAGAAGACGCCAGGGCAATATCGAGTATTGGCGAGGTGAAAGCTGGGCCGCGGGGTCTATCCCCCGGCCCGCTTTCTGCCAATTTTGGCATCGTCCCGCCGCGAAGTTGGACACCAAACAACATTTTGTCACGGTTTGGGGCCACGTCGCTTGATAAAAGCAGCCCCAAAAAGACCCTTAATAGAGTGTGATAATTTGTATTTGCTTAAGAATTTTAAAATTGCTTCTTGTTTTGCCCAATTAGGTTTTTTTTTTACTGACTTTTTTTTTTCTCAAAATGCAACTTGTCTTTTTGGATTATGAAGAAAATATATTTTCTTTCTTTCTCTCTCTTTTTTTCTCCAGTAATATTTTCTTTAAAAAAATTCATTTTTTTGATAATTGAGATAGTCTATCATTGATGTTCACATCTTGTATCTTGCATTTAATCTATTCATCATCTTCTTCATCATCATCATCACCATCAAAATCGTTTTTTAACTCTTTGTGGTCACTTATTTTTTTATTCATCTTAAATTTATCTAATTATTTGCTGTTTTTATTATCTTTAAAATGCAGTATTTCTCATGTTATTCTTCTTAGCTTTATAATCCATCCATCTTAGCATTTTCATTTTCACTACACTTTAAATGTGATCCGTATAGTTTTGTTTTTATCAATACATTGTTATATAATTTATCTTTAACTATCTTTTATAATAATCCAAAGAAAACTGTCACTTTAAAGAATATTTATTCTATAGAAGATCTGTCATGTATATTTTCATTCTTTTGTATACAACAATAACAACAACGACAACAAAATCTTTATTACACTAAGTGGGGTCGGCTACATGATTCCTTTTTCTCCATTGCGTCCTATTTAGTGTTATATTTTCATTTAATTCTAATAAATTAATATCATTCTTTATACAATATGGCAAGCCTTTCTAGGTCTACCCCTGCCTTTCTTAACAAACATAAGTCAAATCTATAATATCTACTCATCTAATCATATCATCAGATGGTCGACGTATAATGTGACCAAACCATCTAAGACGACTCTCTTTAATTTTTTTCTTCACTGGAACTTCACCAACCCTATCACAAATATAATCATTTCGCAATTTGCTCTAAGTGTAAAGCCACTCATCCACTTGATCATTCTCATCTCGACAACACTTAACAGAGTTTTTTGCTTCTATTTTAAAGACCAACAGTCAGCCCCATAGAACATTGCAGGTCTCACCACCATCTTTAAAATTTTTCTTTTAGTCTAAGCGATATTTTTCTATCACACAATAGGCCCGAAGCATTCCTCCACTTCAACCAACCAACTTAATTTCTACTAATAACATCCCAATCTATATTTTCATTCCTTTGTATGATAGATTTAATACTTTAATCTACCTTACACTTATTTATCACTTAATTTACGACTGTGTTGATCGATAATTTTCATGTCATAATAACTTAAGTTGTATATCATGTAATTAGGCTTGGCTTTACCAAATCTAAATTTCTTCTTAAAATTTCTCTCCATTATGCTTTTTATTTCACCCAAATAAAAAAGGGATCATTACTTATGTCCCCTTGGGATAGCATAAACCAATTTACCTCTCCTCAAATGTTTTTTCAGCATCTTCGTAAGCACTCAATCCCTGTAAAAAGCGCAATTCAACCTCTACTTGTTTTTTTTATTATGATAAAAGGAAATTATATGACTGCCATTAATTTTTTCTTTAACCAAATAGTTGTAACCTATACAAATAGACAATGCATCACTGCCTCGCTCTCTTTCAGTTAGCTCTGCAAATTATTATCTTCAGAATATTATTTCCTTCCACTATTGTGATATGCAATGCCTTCTTTTTACTTATAAAAACACGAGGCTTCATGTGCTGGCATTTTTTTTCTCTTCTTCATTGAGAATACAGGTAGGGTATTTACTTACCACCCTAACTATTCCTAGATATTTACATATCTAACACCTAAATTTTGTTTTTTACATTTATTCCAACCAAATCTTTCAATTCAGATCAGAGAGGGCATCATTTTATCTTTTAAAAAGTGAAATACACCTTTTCATGCATAAGTAAGGTGATATGAATGTAAAAATTGAAGCTATATGTTAGATATGTAAATAAGTAAGAGTTTAGTGGTGTGCGTGTAAATCTTCCAAATACATATGCATGTTTCCTATGAGTCAATCTAAATTATACCAGAGTTGAAATTGTGCTTTTGCTAATAACAATCGCGCGTCAATCACACAAGCTTATTTGTTCTAACGTTTCATCTTTCGATGGCTTCACAGGTCGAGGACCTGCTTAAAAATTACGAGAATGTCTGCACCCTCCGTCTGAGGATGCCAATCTCATCAGATTTATTGAATCCTCGCAATTTTATCACTAAAATTACTCGATACGAGAAGGTCGTTAACATCCCCAACTCAATGACAATCTTGGATGAACTTCTCCCTATCTCAATAGAAATGGCAAAGAGGAACCTCACTGGGATCTGGAACTTCACCAACCCCGGTGTTTTGAGTCATAATGAAATCTTAGATCTTTACAGAGAATACATAGATTCAACCTTCTCCTGGAAGAACTTCACCCTGGAAGAGCAGGCTAAGGTGATCGTTGCTCCCCGAAGCAACAATGAACTGGATGCCACCAAACTGAAAAGAGAATTTCCAGAGATTCTGTCTATTAAGCAATCACTGATAAAATATATCTTCAGGCCAAATCAGAAGACCTCTGCAGCTTGAAGAATTTGAGATTTGATGTTTCATTCAGGTCACCAACGATCTTCAGTAAGTAATAAGAAGCAATTTGTGCTTTTATCAGCATTTGTTGTAAAATGGTATGGATTCAGGAGGCTCAATGGGTGCAATTATTCCTGCTGCTATTTTCCTTAAAACAGGGGCTTTTGTTGTTGTCGTAGATTGGACATTCTTATCTGAATGTTGTTTACAGCTATTTCAGCTTTTGAATTTTATTGTACTTCAATTTGTCTTAATTCAATTCCTGTTGTATAACGCTTCTAGTTTAATCATTTAAGATTTGTGTCATTAGAAGCAGATATTATTAACATGTAAAAAGTTTGGCACGTTATGTCATGAAAATATTTTTATATTTTATATATTATTAATATGAATTTGTAATTTTCTACTATTTTTTATTGAAATGATTTAAAAAAAAAATTCTAAACTTGAAAAAATCAAACATCATGAATCAATTCATTGATAGATTAATAAATAGTTTTTGATTGACTGTGTAAGATGATCTCATCAAAATCAAAGTAAAGTTTGCATTAAATCCCAGACCCATTATAGAGTCAATAGATATCAGATGTAATTTTGGCACATTATGTCATGGAAATATTTTTATATTTTATATATTATTTATAAAAATCAGATAGAAATCAGAAATAAAGTTTGCAGTAAAGTTCGTGTCATTAGAAGCAGATATTATTAACCTGTAAAAAGTTTGGCACGTTATTTCATGAAAATATTTTTATATTATATATATTATTAATATGAATTTGTAATTTTCTCATGAATAAGGTTTTGAAGAATCAAGACCATTGACCCTAGAAAAATTAATTTATTTTATTAAATTTTGCATGTGTCGAATCCTAAAATATCCTTGGGGTCATGCTCAAGGAATAGAGTGTTGGTCGTACTAGATGAATAGGAAAAAGGAGGAGTGAGAAAGAAAAATACGTATAGAATCAATTCTTTAAGAATAGATCTATTAGTCTTTTCTATAGGAATGTCATTCCTTTCATAGGTCATAAGAAAGGGCTTGGTAAATTATATGACTGTCCATCAATTAATGTGAATGTTACAATTTTTTATGAGCCATTGTACTTTTACTTGTTCGTAACTGAATTAAGAATATTTTGACCTTGCAACTGTTGTAGCATCGTTTCGTATCTGTAACTTTCTTAGACACCATTTCATATGTGTAACTGCTTGGCTTGGTCATGCGGTATTTGTTCGATTGACCAAAAAGTCAGTTGGCCGATTGAACTATCTCTGGCCACCTTTTTCTAAAGAATCCATTGTGAAGTCTCTATGTTCTTTAGGAAGATTATTCCATCAGGCAGAGGGTATATTGATGTAATTTGGCGGGAAGCCTACTTTATGTCGATGAATCTATATAGTATCATTGTCAGGTGATTGTTATTCTTGCTAATACCCTTTGTGTTGGTTAGATCATTATCAGCATCAGTTCGTATCACTCCTTGATTTGGTCATACTAACACTCAGTTGCCCCAAAGTTTCATCGACTGAAGTATTACTAAATTGCTCGGTATCTTGCTGTTCTCTTTTTGTTATCCGTTGGATCTCCTTGAGATTCATGTAGCCACTTTTATATGTACATAATTAGTTTCTCGATTCTCTTTTCTGATAATTTCCATAAGATAAAGACAATTAAATAAAACAATTATTTATTTGATGAAAAGATAATACTTTCACTAGTTGTACCATTAGATTTCCCTGTCGATTTTCATTTTAAATAGGGCACGATTAATGCTTTCAATCCTCACTTCTGGAATTTTCTTATCTCTCTGTCGATGGTAGACAAGGATGTCAGGTGCTAAGAAGCCTTTGACTGAGGAAGCATTGATGAAGGCCTTTCAGCTTCCCACTTCAAAGATTCACCCTTCTGGGGTGAGAAGAGGAAGCCATAAGTTCTTGTTCCGCCCTGAAGAAGAAAACAAATGAAGTGGGCCGGTCAGCTAAGAGGAAACCAGGAGATGAGAGTTGAAATTGGATTCCAATGTGGGTCAATTGGACTTGAATTTGGTTTAAATCAAGCTTGGACATGATGAATTTGAGTTTAGAATTGAAATTGGGGGTAATTGGGCCTTTAAAGGCAATTTAGGGCTTTTGGTCAAAATTGATCAAATTGAGTTCAATGAAATGTTTCAAATTTATTTTGGGAGCATTTGAAGTGATTTGGAAGGTCTTGGAAAAATTTGGGTCACCAAGTGTATTTTGGTAATTTTGGCTAAATGATGGGTATTTTGGTAATTTTGGAAATTTTGGGATGTTTTGGGGGGAATTTGGGTAGTTTTAAATGGTTTCACATGATTTTTAGACAAATTTGGGTATTCTTGGGAATTTTGGGATGTTTTGGGTAATTTGGTAAATTGGGTAGATTTTGGGGCCAAAAGGCTAAATTTGGTATTTTAGTGAAATTGGGGTGTCGATCACCCTACTTGAGCCATGGGCCAATGGAATCCTCTACTTTGGGCCCTCCATGTATTGGTCTTAACTAGACCCTAGCCTAGGTCTAGTGGGTCTAGGGGACCATCTACATGAGTCTCCCAAAGGGTCAAGTTGAGTAAAGAAGAGTTTAGAATTTCTAATGGTGAGGTTTCCTTTCTAGTCCTCTAGAAATAGTAAACAGGAAAGTAGTATGACTAGTCCCTAGGCTAATAAAGAGGAAAACCTAGACCTCAACCAAAAGTGAGGTCAACAAATGGACCCCTAATAGGTGGGGTGTGTCGGGCGAGCACACCTCACGTATTGGCGTTGACCAACGTGATCAACAAAACCAACACAAGCTTATAAGTCAACAAACTTAGAACGAAGTGGATATTTAAGTGACAGCTATTTCCACTGGGGAATTGGCAACTGAATACTCGATCAAAATTTAGGATTCAAAGCTCTCGCTGGGGATTAGAAGGAAATGAATTTCAATAATGACCACGACAGTCACAATGAAGATTCAATTTCAATTTGATCATTAGAAAACTTTTATTTTGGTTGCAATGGTTTGCGGGGATGAGAATAAAAATTCAGGTACTGTTCATTAAAAGAGAATCAGAATTTATGTACCAACCTCGAAAGGAGGGAATCAGAATTTAGGTATTGACCTTGAAATGGGAATTGGAATTTGGGTATCAGGTCCAGACTGAGAATCAGATGCCATACTCCATTTAAGGTGGTCTTAGACCGATTTTAGAAGATTTGAGAATAGGATGCCTTAGTCTATTTATAGTGGTCTTAAACCTATCTCCAAAGATTTGAGTTGAGAATCAGTTGCCTTACTCCTTTTAAGGTGGTCTTAAACCGATTTCGAAGGATGAGAATAGGATGCCTTACTCTATTTAAGGTGGCCTTAAACCAATCTCGAAGAAATAGTGTAGAGAATCGGATGCCTTACTCCATTTAAGGTGGCCTTCGACCGATCTCAAAAGATGAGAATATGATTCTTTACTCCATTTAAGGTAGTCTTAAACCTATCTCAAAGATTTGGGTAGAGAATTAAATGCCTTACACCATTTAAGGTGGTCTTAAACTGATCTCAAAGGACGAGAATAGGATGCCTTAATTTAAGGTTGTCTTAAACCTATCTCAAAGATATGGGTAGAGAATTGAATGCCTTACACCATTTAAGGTGGCCTTAGACTGATCTCGAAGAATGATGCCTTACTCCATTTAAGGTGGCCTTATACCTATCTCCATGATTTGAGTAGAGAATCAAATGCTTTACTCCATTTAAAGTAGCTTTAAAATGATTTCAAAAGAAAAGAATAGATTGCCTTACTCCACTTAAGGTGGTCTTAAACCTATCTCAGAGATTTGTATCACATTAGGAAGGAAAGCTCGATGACTCACATCCAATATAAGAGGTCACAGAAAGACCAGATTGAGAAGGATAGCTCGATGACTCACATCCAACTTAAGAGCTAATTGAAAGCATATCACTACTTTGAGGAGGAAAGCATCGAAACTCACATCCAACCTAAGAAGTAGCAGGAAAATATATGGGTCACGCTAGGAAGGAAAGCTCAATTACTCACATCCGACCAAAAGGGTGATGGAAAGACCAGATTGAGAAGAAAAGCTTGATGACTCACATCCAACTCAAGAGGTGATCAGAAAGTATTTCACTATATTGGAGAAGAAAGCTCAATGACTCACATCCGACCAAAGAGGCAGTCGAAAGATCAGATTGAGAAGGAAAGCTCGATGACTCACATCCAATGCAAGAGGCAGTGGAAAGATTTGATTGAGCAGGAAAGCTCAGTGACTCACATCTAACTCAAGAGCTGGTAAGAAATGTATTTCACTACATTAGGGAGCAAAGATCGATGACTCATATCTAACCTAAGAGGCAGTGGAAAGATCAGATTGAGAAGGAAAGGTCAATGACTCACATCCAACTCAAGAGCTGACCAGAAAGTATTTCACTACGTTGGGAAGAAAAACTCAATGAATCACATCCAACTCAAGAGGTATTGTGAGGGAATCAGAACCCTGAGAACAACATAAAAATAGTGTAGAAAATTTGTGGTGCTAAACTCATAGATATGTGACATGTGCAGATTGACATCAGTGAGGAAAATTTGTAAAAATTTGTGTAGTGTGAATCTCCATGGGGATTGTGAGGAAATTGGTACAAACCAATATAGTCGTGCTACACAAGAGAAGAGTAAGAAACCTCGAACTCGAGAGAGACAAACTCAACAAATTATCATTTTGTTTTCTTGTTGTCTTTATCATATTTAATTATCAAAGTACATTTTCAAAATTAATTTTTTTTGTTGATTCATTAAGTTTCAAAAAATATTTTAAATTTTAATATCAGACTTTCATTGTATTGTTCTTCATTCATTATAATTTAGAACCAACATATAGTTCCACGACTCTTTATCAATCGCACAAAAAGGGCAATTTGACAAACATGTTGAAATCTGAAAGAAATTTCATTAATCTACTTCAAACATGTGTTACAGACTGAATACATGCTAAAAGCATCAAAAGAAACAACATGCTGAGTACATCCTAAGACATCACATGTTGAATACATATCATATATGCTGCTTTGACGCAGTACAAAAAGGTGACAAAAACTGTCTATCTGTCCCTTGTGGGAATCGCTTCTGATCAAGCTGACCCACCCTAAGCCACGCTCTAGGACAAGAATTTATTTTATGTGTACTTAGAGGTGCAGCCATCTCATTGCTCAAACTAGCACAACTCCTCTAACTCTGGATATGGTTAGAACCCATACGGTATCTTACTGTCGTCCATTCTTCTGAATATCATAGACACTCTACGACATTGTACCCACAAAATGCAGTGCTTGGCTAAGTCTGCTCCATTTCCCTTAAGAATTAGAATTGAACCTATCAGTAGTAGAATCTCAAACAGATCCTCTGAACTCTTCGGGGCCGATAACATCAATTTCTTTTCCGAATAGAATATTGCTCTTGCTCATGAAGGACACTGTGCAGAAGGGCCTTATGAAATCATGACGGTCTATGTGTGGAGGAATACAATATCCTTCATCATAGAAGTTGATTATATAGCTGTTGGGAATGCAATCAATAGGTAGTATACTCCATCTAACCATCCTCTTGATCATTCTCTTTATCTCATAAGAAATAGGATCCACTTCGTCATATCTGAGGATACCTGGGGGTTCCTCTGCTTATCTTCAGTGAAATTGTATCAGCAACCACATTAGATGGTTATCCTGCCTTTTTCGAGCATCCACTTTCGTGGTTTTGAGTAAGTTCTCTTCATTAGCAAACCCGCTTAACCTCTGCCTCTTAGGTTGAATATGCAGTCAAGAATTATTCTTACATCATTTTCAGAGAAAGCTCCAGACCCTCCTGAATGTTGACCAATTTTCCTTGGATTTCCTCTTAGAATTCAAATTCTTTCTTTTTGACTCTCTTCATCTTTTCAAGTTCAGCTTTGGGAATCCTTTGAGATCGTCGAGGCGACTCCCTCATCTCCACATTTGTAGGATACCATGTTTGACTTGACTATGTAGACAATTGAATATATGACTACATGTCCGGGAAGATGTCTCCTGACGTCCTGTGTCAGTAACTATGAACTCCTCAAAAGAACTGTAATGGTTTAAGTGAAGAACAATGCATGTTGGGCATTCCAAGATGCTCTTCATGTTGATGCTTGTATAGAAACTTTGACGTTGCACATCGGGCAACCCTTGTAAATTTCATCTGGTATTGTGGGTAGTATCTGCTCTGTAGTAAATTTGGACTCGTCCTCCGTACCGGGCGGACTAGAAGAAGTCTCTTTCATGTAAGAATCATAAATTTTTCCCGCAGGAATCGTGGTGAGTGTATTATTTGCCTCCTTCTTGCGTCTCTTTTCTTCACATAAAAAAGTTTTGTGTTTACGGAAATTGACATTTCGACATTGAGATCTTCTTAGTGGAGCATCTGACACCCTCTCATCATCAACACTGATTAAATTCCCTGTCGATCTAGCTATCATGGATGGCAAACGTCTAGTCCCTTCCTTCGGATTTTGTTCTGTTATCACTTTCTTCCTCTTCGGCGAGGATTCTTCTTTAGTACTGATCCCCAACAACGATGGTAATCCTTCTTTCTCTTAGCGGTTGACTATGTCCATCAGAGGACCCTCATAGTTTACGTTGACCTGACCAAAGTCTAAGTCAAAGTTTACGATGCCACCCTGAGCTGCCCTTTCTTTGTTTAGTGTGAGATTCAAGCTGTCTCTAAAGGTGAAAATCAGCTTTCGTCCTGACATTTTTCTACAGAAGACAAAAAAAAATCAGTGCGCTGAAATTCGGCATGAACGAGAACAAATACAAAGCATTTAGTAAACAAAAATTTTAATTTGTATAGGTACAAATTTTATTAATGTAATTTAATTTAATTTAATGAAATTTCAGGATTAAAGACAAAATAGTGGGAATTAAAGTGAGCAAATTAAAAATTTTTTATTTTATTGAGGATAATTTATTACAAAATTTTGGACCCGGTCACAGATGCTTGGTCAAATAAATAACCCCAGAACAATCAGATTTTTAAAAGGTTGATTTCAAACAATGTCTTGTCAGGTAATAGGCCTTCAAGTAGCAATCATTGACCGACAACATAGGTCTTTCGCCTCAGAAATCCACTAGTTGGAAAGCTCCTCCTGAATAGAACTTTTCTATGACAAATGGTCCCTCCGAAGTTGTTTCAAATTTTCTACCTATCTTGTGGTGTGCAAGGATTGGTCTTTTAAGAATGAGAATGAGGTCACCAACTTTGAACACCCGCAGGCAGACTAATTTTTCATGAGCCTGCACCATCCTCACTTAGTAGAGTTCCAAATGTTGTTGTGCTTTTAGTCTTTTTTCCTTGAGAATTTCCAATTCTTCAAGTTTGAGTTTTGTACTTTCTTTGGTTGTGATTTGGTTGGCGAAGACAACTCTGAGAGACAGTGTCTAGACTTCTAGCGGCAGTATGACCTCAGACCCGTACACAAGTGTGTAGGGTGTATATTGAGTAGGAGTTGTGAACTTTGTCCAGTAGGCCCACAAAGCTTCTAATAGTTTATTATGCCAATCTCTTTTATTTTCATACAATGTCTTCTTTAAGATTTGCACAAGCGTCTTATTGAAGGCATTGACCAGGTCGTTTGCCCTGGTATAGTAAATTTTAGAGTACCTCCAATCTATCCCATGCCGCTTGATGAAATTGTTGATCTTAGTGCTCTTGAAGGCCGTCCCATTATTGGAAATCACTCTATATGGTACACTCAAATGGAAGACGATTTGGCTCTTGAAAAATTGCAGAACATGTTGTGCTACAACCTCTCATAACAACACTTCCTCTGCGCACATGGAGAAGTAATCCATAGCAGTAAGAATAAATCTGTGTTCCTTAGAGGATGGAAGGTTTATCGAACCAATTATGTTCGTGCCCTAACACTCGAATGGCCACGAGGCGACGATTAGGTGTAGCACATTCTGAGGTTAGTGTAAGACCACCAATGCACTTGACAAAGGTGACACCTTCTTACTGTATCCATGCAATCGAATATCAATGTGGCCAATAATATCCAAGTCTCTTGATCTTCATTTTCATTTTCATTTTCAGCTCTGATTGGTGAGTACCACACAATTTGACATGTACTTCTTTGACAATATTCTTTGCTTCTGCTCTGCTTAGACATCTCAACCACATCTGATCAAACAATATTCTGTAGAGGACATCACCCACCAGAGCATATGACATAGCTCCTCGTGATGATATTAATCAAATTTGTCCTCTAGCAGCTTTCTAATTTACAAATATTCTATTAATGGCTTACGCTAATATTTGTTAATGTCAGCAGCTGCATTCATCATTCCTTCTTTTTTCGAGTTTGTGTAAATTGTCGAGGTCGATCTGAGATAAAAGTCATCGTCCTTGTACTATAATGGATAGAATCCTCTGGTGGACATGCTGGTTCTTTGGCATTGAGTATCTGTTCTAACAGCTTCATTGTGTACCGGTGGTATTCTGCTAGCCTTGGCTTCAAAATTTTGTATTGTCCGACAACTTGTTTGATGATGAGTCGTGAGTCGCCATAGATGATGATGTCCATTATATCAATCAAATTTCCAATTCCAACCCAGTGATCAACACTTCATATTTTGCTTCATCATTTGTACACGGATCTGTTAGGTGGTAGGAGAATCTCAACATACCCTTATCTACTGTGATAAAAATCAGCACAATTCCTGCTTTACCTGGTATAACCATTTCTAATCCCTTGTCATTTTTGTCTGATGAAACTCCATCATAGTACATTTTCAAGTATGGTACTAGACGGTTCTATTTGCAGTATCTGCTCATCTGGTAGTTCATCATTGAGAGGGGATCCAGTTGGAAGGGGTGCACTGTGGAAAAATCTGCTAAAATTTGTTTTTTGATAGCGCAGAGGGGAACAAAAGTTATGTCAAATTGTAATAAAATCATTGACCACCTTGATAAACGTGTGGAAAGTGTTGCTTGGGTCATCAAATATTGCAATGAGTTTACTTTTGAAATAAGGGTAGTCTTATGAGAAAGCATGTAATGCATAAGCTTTTGCGCGACAAAAATTAAAGCTAGACAATGCTTCTCAATAGGCGGATACTTTAGCTCCGTCGGTATCATACTGCGACTCAATTAGTAGAGTGCATTTTCCTTACCCTCATCATTGACATGAGCCAACAGGGCTCCGAGAGAGTCATCTAAGGCCACGATATAAAGTATCAACGATTTTCCCAGGATAGGGACTGCCAAAACAAGAGATGTCATTAAATATTGCTTAGCCTCCACAAAGGCCCCCTGACATTTCTCTTCCAAAATGAATTTGGGGTCCTTTTTAATTAATACCGAGAAGGGCTGACACCTACCTGAGAGATTAGAAATAAAGCCTCTCAAATATGCCAACTTTCCTTGAAAGGAGCTTAGTTGTTTCAAGGCCTTGGGAGGAGGCATTTACAAACTAGCTTTAATCATATTTGGGTCGATCTTGATTCCCCGATGAAGGATAATGAATCCTAGAAATTTCTTGGAGGTGACGTCGAAGGCACACTTTAAGGGATTCATCTATAGATTATATTGTCGTAATCGTTTAAACACGATCCTCAAATCGTACAAATGATCTATTTTTTTTTGTTCTTAATGGCCAAATCATCCACGTAGCATTCCACTTGGTTGTGAATGAGGTCGTCAAAGATCTTCATCATAGCTCGTTTATACGTTGCTCCAACATTTTTTAATCTGAATGACATCAGTGTGTAGCAAAAGATCCTAATTTGTATCGTAGAAGCTGTAAGTGCTGCATCATCTGGAGCCATCTTGATTTGGTTATAACCTGATGATCCATCCATGAAAGAGAAAAACTCATGTGTCAATGTGATGTCCACCAGTAATTCTAATATTGGTAGTGGAAATTTATCTTTTGGACAAGCTTTCTTTAAATCCATGAAATCGACATATACACAGATTTGTCTATTTTCTTCTTAACTAGTATAATGTTGGTAAACCATGTGGGGTATTACTATTCTCTTACAAATTTAGCGCCTATTAATTTCTTCACCTCAGCGATGACTTGGTGCTTTATCTCAAGACACATTCTTCTGGGGGTTTGCGTTTCTAGGGGTCATATCTTTGTCTACCCTGTGTTTATGAGTTGTAAATTTTACTGACAGATCTTGCATTTCATTAGAACTCTAGGATAAGCAATCTTTAAATTCTGACAATAATTCTATAAATTCAGTGGATTCTTCTTTGTTGAGTAGAGAACTTATAAAGGTGGGTCGGGATTGCTCCTTAGTCCCGAGGTTGATTTCTTTTAATTCATTTACCGTTGATTTAATTTCTTCTTCAAATTCTAATGAAGCATCATCTGTTAACTGGTCTTAAGAGTCAACCTGTACATCGAGGCAATCCTCTTTCAATCCACTAGTAACAACCATGCAAAATTTTGAGTCATCGACTGGTTCTACAGTACCAAATCCGAGACCTTCTTTTGAGTTAGGGGTTCGATTTTTAACATTCCAAAATTTTTCAAAAAGCTGTACCTTATCTTTTGGCATTTTCTTTGGCACATATCCCTGTTGAATTAATTTTTGTACACAAGGATAAAAGTAACCAAAAGGTAATTCCATTAATTCATTAGAATCACACACCATAGAGGGATGTTTCAGTTTTAAGGATTGGCTCGAGAGAAATATCAAATATTGAAACATAAACATCCTCAAAGAATATTTAAAAGAACATCAAAGAGGTTTTGTAAGTATGATTTCAACCAACCCAACCGCTCTGATAGATCCATGTTCGAAGGAAAGTAGATGGAGCATAGTCTAAAGAAAATCATCCAAGAAGATACTTGACCAGATTTAAACCGCATCAGTGCAAGCCACCATTCAGAGTTTACAGCTTGCCTGATCAAGGATGGAGATCACACCAAAGAAGTCACCATAGCTGGAGAAAAAGAAGAACAAGAGATGAACATCAATAGAGCGAGTGATAAGATAGAGGCTACCTCTGTTAGATTGGTTGTTTCAGATTCAAAAGAGAAATTCCTTGAACCGCTGACTGTGTATGACTATCTTTTTGCCCCTTTAGAGTCTTTTGAATATAATGATTGCAATTTTGGCTACTTTTTAACTATTTCTAGTGATGACATAACTGACCATGACCAATCTAACCTCGATCTCGATTCCTAAAATGATCCTCAAATCATACCAAAGTCTGAAGAACACACTAACAAAAAAAAAGAAGATTTTGACGACACTAGTTATGATAGCTCTAGGAGTGAAGAGCGAAGTCTCGAGTGTTAAGGAAAACCTATAGCAACCAACTTGGACTTTTTAGATTCAAAAGCAAAACCAGAAGAACTGACATGACATTAAGAGAAGAAGAGATCACAAAGATTAGTTTGAGGAGGAAGAGAGTATTATCTCCAAGGACAGCTCCAATGGACAAAAAATAAATAAATAAATAATCACTCGAGAAGAACCACCTCCGCCAGTGGAAGAATCATAATCAAATGAAAATTGGAGTTCTTTATAAAGTTGATTATAAGATACTAGCTCATCTTAGGAGGTTGCCTGCCAAACTAAGCATCGACTACGCTCTGATCATGTCAAAAGAAATGAGGGAATTTATGGTCAAAGCATTACATGACCTAGAAATTTTCTCAGCACATCTCTAGATGAAGTTTGTTCATTAATGGAACAACCAAGGGCAAGCTTCACCGATGAAGACTTGTTGTTGGGTGCTACAAACAACAACCGACCACTACACATTTTCGTCAACATCAGCAAACTTGTGCTCTCTAGAGTTTTGGTAGATGCAGGAGCATCACTTAATTTAATGACTCTACGAATGTTAGCATACTTGGACATTGACGCTCAGGATCTTACCGTCGATAAGATGTTGTTAAGAGGATTCAACCAGATAGAAGAAAGTGATCTTGGATTGATTACGCTACTCATGAAGGTTGGTGAGCTAGTTACAACCGCTAAATTCCATATCATCAACGTGGAAACTTTGTTCAACGCTTTGCTTGGTTTACTGTGGATTCACGAGCAAAATATGGTCCTGTCTTCACTGCACCAGTGCATCAAGTATTGCAAGGAAGAACAAGAACATTGAATCAAGAGGGATTTGCAGCTGTTTTCAATTTATGAGGTAGATGATGCGGGTGGATTTAGTGTGCTGATTTTGCAAATATTTTTTAATATTACAAATTACAAACGACAGACACAGTAGAAAATATGCAAATTAATCCCAACAAAAATAACTTCAGTGAAAATATTTTTATCTTTTAAAAATTTTTTTAACATGCCAAATCCCCTTTAAAAATAATGCAAGTATACGTATCACTCAAGTAATAAAGGGCTCTAATGGAGTCCTCGATATCGATCCCATAGAGAAGCTGGAAATGCCTAAAAGTAAATTCTTAAGATTATAATGTATTAAAAAACTAAAAAAAGTCAAGTGCAAAATTTGAATATTAAATACTAGAGTGAAAGCTAATTAAAATGTAGTTGAAAGACACGATTAACTAAACCAAATTCTAAACTTTCATAAGTAAACTTATGAAAACTAAACAAAGTTTTTGTGATGGAAAGCTAAGTTTAAGAAAACATCAATCCCTATAAAATGAGTAAATGGATTGTCAAGAAATTAAAATCATTTGAAATTATATATATATATATATATATATAAATTGTTTTATGCCAAATAGGAGCAATCTTATTCTTTACCCTCTTTCGAGTGCATAAGGAACATCAACTAATCCAGAGTTTGGTCCCTAATTCTGTGGTTAGGTTGGGAGGATACCAGTTCCCACTCTAGAGCTCCCATTACTCCTTCACCTAAGGGTTAACATTGCGCATTAGTTTCCAATCAACTGGACCAAATTAAGGATTTCAATCTGTCGCCATAAAATCTCCAATTCTACATCCAACAAAGTATATTTACCTATTTATTTGCACCCAACTTCATGGATGACATACTCTCTCATGAAATCAAATGTGATTCTCCCCATATTGTAGAAATCATAGCCCTTTAGAAACATGTTTTTCTCAACACATTTTAACATTTCATTTGACCAGATTGAAAAATAAATGAAGATCAGAGTTCAAATCATCACAAATTATTGACATTTAAAGCCATAAAAAATACAATTAACTCTTCACAAGACTATATCTCAAAGTAGGGAGATGGATAAAGAAGGCTACATAGAATTCATGAGAAGGATATGATAAAACACAGATTTCATATATAAAAACAAGTTTACAAAATAAAACAAATAAAAGATAGAACTTATCTCACAATCCTCCCAAGAAAATCCCTAGAAGTTCTTTTCAAGCCTTTCTCTCTTTACAAGTATTCTCAATTCTCTACTAGAAGTGCAATTGAAGAAGAAATCTCTCACTTTCCGTCTCCTCTTACAATCCTTGAAGAAAATCTCCAAGCCCTTGACTTGTCTCCCTCTCTATCTCTTCTTCTTGCCTATCTCTTCACACGCCAAAAACTCTCCTTTTTTTTTCCATAGACATCCCTCTCTTTTATAAAAGGGTGCCTTCCTCTAAAAGGAATTCAAAATTCCATCCAAAATTCTATCCAAAAATCAACTATTCTGAATTCAAAAGACATGTCCATTGATCCAAGAGACATATCCTTTCATAAAAGAACCTTCCAATGTGTCTAGATACATTGAATCATTAAAGGGGTGTTTAGAACAAGTGTCCCTTTTGAAATTCATGCAAAATTTGTCTCGAACCACGTTAATCCGCTAAAAGTCATCCCTGACGCATCATGTGCCAAAGCTAGTACATCTTGCACCAATTCTCTGTCAAATGACACATCTGGCTCGAATTTGGCGCATCTTGCGCCAACTCTTTGTATATTGGCGCTTCATTGCACCAATCTAGTGCATCTTGCGTCATAATCTCAAAATTCGCTGTTTTGGCTCCAAATTTTGTCGTTTTTGCTACTTTTGCTAAAAAAACCTAAAATTGATATACCAACAACAAAAACATGAAAATACCCTTCTTTAAAGTGCAATATCACAAAAAAAAGCATAAAATATATACTTAAAACTACATATCATTTTGGTGTAACGAAATCCCTTAAACTTAAATGTTATATGTCCTCAAGTGACACTTTTAATTCATAAAAGCATTGACTTGGGATAGAGATTAACGTATAACTTCTATACTTTAGTTTAATAAATAAAATAATAAAATTTAAGAAAAACCTTTAATAACTTAGATTCAAACTCTAAGTCTAAGAGTATTTAGTATTTTAAATTTAAGATTTCTGAATCTCTATTCATTGCAAGAAGAATTACAATTTATCATATCAAGGGTACTTAAAATATTCATAGGAAAAAGAACATCATTAAAACTTAACTAATAATGCTACTAATACTTTTAATGTAATACTACAGATTAGTTGATTCAAATGAAGCCAATTTTTGATTAGGCACCTCCCCACTCATTTTTTTTTTCTTTTTTTACTTTTTTTTTCTTTTCTTTCTTTAGGATCTTTTCAATCCTTTCTTTTCTTTTTCATTTTCAAGTGAGGATTACTATATCGGGTTCAAATGAGGATAACTATATCTGGATAGCCCTTAATAGTTCAGAACTTCACTATCTCTTCTTCAAGTCAAAACCCTGACCGTTCATCACTTATAAATTCATATTACTTTATAATTTTCATAAAGTCTCATTCTTTTCTTCTTACATGAAACTCTAAAATTCTTAACACTTCAAAATCACCATTTCCTTTACTTTAAATAGAAAAAAACATAGTCTTATACTATCATGCCAAATATATTTAACCTTAGAATTGATTTTCATTATACAAAAATTTTACCTAAGTTTACCATAATATTCATAAACATATGTATAATCATGAAAAGTTAAATCTTAATATCCTAGGTCATGTTAAATTAATTTTAAAAATATTGTTAATTGAAGATAAATATAATTTAGTTTACTTCTTTTTAAAAGAAATTTTCTTCTCCCAAACTTAAGTTTTTAAATAATTCAAAAATATTTTAGTACAAAATTTAGTTGATGAAAGAAGACAGTAAATGCTTGAAAATACAAACTAACCTGTAGAGGATTTCTGACTATGAAATTGAGCTCTGATATACTGCGGGTACTAACTTTAAAAATAAATAAATGCTTTAAATCATTAAATGAAACATAATATATTCTAAAGAATTTGCTGAGAATTAAAAACAGGAACAAAAACTAAAAATACTAAAAAAACAGAAAACTAAAAATCTACTGTTACTATTACAATTTAGTTCCACAACACAAAATAAAAGCTTTTATGATAAACATTTCACATTACATAAAATAACATCCAATTAACAACATAATAAAAAAAAAACAAAACTCCTAAGAAAACCAGTCCTCATCACCTTCCTCCTCCTCCTCATCATCTTCTTCTTCTTCTTCATCATCATCATGAATAGGAGCATAAGGGGTAAAGCTGGGGCAAGTAGGAAATTTCACATTGTATTCTCGCATAAGGTGTCTCTCATAGCTTCCTCATAAGCTATATCATGTTGAACTCTCCTCTGCTCATACTAATCATCATAAGACTTTCTCACTCTAATTTCTCCAATCTAATTTTGAATATTAACTATATCCATTTGTTGAATCATGAGTTTGTCGATAATATTTTCAAATGTTGCGGAGCGAGAAGTAGATGACCCTGCAGCTGATGTAGAGGGTCTATGACTACCTCCAATCCTAGCATCAACAAATGATTCAACTCTTTGAACTATATGGTTCCCAATATGATTTTGTGGCTGTAATCTTTCTTCATTTTTATGGGACTATACTGCTGATTGCTCACATAGAGTGAAAATCAGGGCAGGGTAACCCAAACCACTAGCAGTAGAGCTCTTAACCATACTTCGAGCATGATCAACTATGAGAGCACCAACATCTATTGCTTTCATTTTTTGAATGCAATAGTTTAATATAGCTCTATCCTTTGTTAAATTGGTTAGACGATTGGTGAGCAGTCATTTAATAGAGATGAAGTGGTGCCATACCGTTGACTGAATAGTCAGAGAAGTTAAATTTCTTATTACTTTTATTCCTTCATTCTCCTCTTTCATCAGTCAGATAGGCAATCACTTCATCTAATGATGAATTAGTCATCACGAATGCAACATATTCATCATGAATCAACCTCTCGATCTCGCCACCCATATTAGCAAATGCCCGTTTATGGATCAATTTTCTTGACTCTATTTGAGAGTTATAAATGGTTGGGTCTTGAAATTGATAAATCTTCATTCATCAAAATCATCTGACAACCTTCCTTTATTTAATTGAGGAGCCATTAGAAGTTCTATGAAAACAAATAAATTACAAAATAAAAAATCTAACTTCCCAAGTAAGATTATTTGGTAAGAAACTTTTCACCATGAGTTTTCTTCATGCTTTTTCGTCAAAGATCCCAAAGTTCAGATTTTCCATAATGTAGGGAAAATCCATGGTGAAAATAAAAAATTTCAAAATTAAAGTGAAGCTCTTACCAAGAGAAGATGAATTGCAAGATTTTTGGCTTCTGAAATCTTCTCTATCGCACTCAATGTGAAGCCTTAAGTCAAGGTTTAGAGGTAGGAGACGACCTAAGCTATAAAAATGGAGTTTTACTGTGCACTTTTGGGGGATTTTAAGAAATCTGGCATTTTCAGGAATTTGGTGCATCTTGTGCCAAATTTGGTTCATCATGCGCCAACTCTCTATAAATTGGCACATCTTGCGCCAATGCCTTAATTTTCCCAGATTTCATTTTATGTGAAAATCTACTACGCACCGCTTTACGTCTACCTCTATTTAACTCAAATGAACTTTAATAATCATAATTAAACATTACTCTAACACCAAACTTTCACCAACAACAAAAAACACACTTTTATATATATATAATTTAAGCTATTACAAACTAACATTTTTCAAGCCAACAAACATCTAATTCAATGTCCAAATCAAACCAAAACATCCTAACACAGAAATCTAAACATCAAAATCCCAGGCTCAAACATAGATAGAGTTCAAAAATAAAAGTAAATGCAATCCGACATAAGAAGATAACCAAAATAAGCAGTACTAAACAAAACATTCCATGCACAGATTAATTTCAAACATCTTCTTCACTCTCGTCATCCTAGATATCTCCCATAGATTGGTAGTGCATAGACAAGTTGTAGAAGGCTTGATAAGGAAACTCAATAGTTGAATCCTCCCCAATCCAAGCTTGTTTCTTGAACATACGTACCAAACCATCTTTAATACGACAAGTATGTTCAAAACGTTCCTTCAATATACAATTCAGATGATCCAAAATTTTAGAAATATTCCCAAGTGCATGCATAAGATTCTGCACCTCTTTTTCTATCTTCTTGATTCTTTTCAATAGTGTGTTCGAGCCAAAGTAAGGCTGAATAGGTGATGAATTCTGGGATGCTTTATCCATCAGTACTTTCATATCATTCTCATCTCTCATTCCAATACAATTGCAATAGACTTATGGATCCATCGACTTCTAAGAAAGAAACAATTTTTCTTAACTCTGGTAAGGTACTTGCGATTGACTGCATAGTAGAAAAATAGTGGATGGATGTCCCAGTCCAGTTGCAGATCCATTGACAATCAAACTCAGAATAGATTTCACAATTATTGCTGCAACAACAACAAGTTTTAAAGTTTGAATACAATAGTTCAGAATAACACTCTCCTTAGTTACCTTACTGATTTTCATAGTGGGAAGTAATTTTGATGCAATAAAGAAGTGCATTGCCTTAGAAGCAGGATTTAACAATGATGAAGGAAAACTTAAATTTCTATCATCTCTGGCCTCCTAATTCGCATCTTCATCTGTAAGGTATCGATAGAGTTCATTCATATTATCTCTTGTAGGGGTAAAATTTGTGTAGTGAAAAATATGCACTTTTTCAATCACAAAAATCTCATTTATTCTTGAAGGAGTGAATTGCACAAACCTGCCTCGCACATAATCAAATCCTTCATTGATTCCATGTAGATTCGCATAAAAGTTTTTCACTACAGGGAAAATTAGGTCGACAGTAGCGTAACAAAACACTTTCCATCATGTCTGTTTAATTATCTCTTTTCCTCTAGTGTTTGGTATATTGAATCCTCGATTCACAAACCACATTTCCTTTATTAGCCTCTTATTCACTAGAACTCGATCATGTAACTTCTATGCATCAAAATTGATGAACATTCTCCAATTGAAAATTCCAAATCTAGAGGAATTGTTAGAGTGGGATGCCTTTGGAATTGAAATATAGTGACTCTTCCCTCATTTTCCCCTCTAAAATAGACTTTAGAATCGGTTTTTGGGAGTTATAAGAAAAAGAACCCGTCAAAAATTGCCTTTTGAAACATTTTAAGTAATTTTCGTTGCTGTAGTAGATCATGTGCCAATTCTTTAGAATGTGTCGCATCATGCGACAGTTCCAAAAATTTTTGCCATTTCAATTTTGATCCAAAAAATTCTCAATTCTTCCTTATAATTAGGTAAATAAAGATGTTTTTAAATGTTTTCTCAATTTTAAATTTCTCAAATACACGGATTCTATAAAAACTCAAATATAAATATACGTAAATATTTTGAAAAAAAAGACAAAGACAAAACAAACAACGATAAGTATGGGTTGTTTCCCACAAAGATCTTGGTTTAATGTCGTTAGCCAGACATTCTTAGTTATTATTCAAAGTGACTCAACATTATAGTCTTTTTAAGAACTAGTCTTTGACCATCAAAATATGATTTTAATCTGTGCCCATTCACTTTAATTATCTTTCAAGTCTTGGGATCTTCAATATTAATAGCTCTATAGGGATATAGTTTTACAACTTTGAATGGTTCTTTCCACTTAGACTTTAGTTTTCTAGGAAATAATTTCAATCTTGTATTGTATAATAAAATTTCCTTTTGAGGTTCAAATTTCTTTTATATTGTCCTCCAATCATTCCATTCTTTCATTATTCCTAGCATTATCGTAAGATTCATTCCTAATTTCTTCAAGTTCATTCAATTACAATAATCTTTTCTAACTAGCTTCTTTCAAATTGAATTTGAATTCATTTATAGCCCAATAAGCTTTATGCTCCAACTCTACTAGCGAGTGACAAGTCTTTAGAAAAATTAAATTATATGGGGACATTCCTTTAGGTGTCTTATAAGCTGTCCTGTATGCCCATAATGCCGTATCTAATCTTGCATGCCAATCCATTTTATTAGGATTTGGACACTTTTACAAAAATTTTATAATTTCACGATTAGATACTTTTGCCAAACCACTAGTCTGAGAATGATAAGAAGTTGCAATTTTATGCATTATATTATTTTTTCTACCAATCTTGCAATTGTTTGATATCTAAAATGAGATCCTCCATCGATAATGATTATTCTTGGCATCCATATCGTGTAAAAATATTTTTATTTAAAAATTTTGAAAGACTCCGAGCAAACATCGAGGTAAAGCTATTGCTTCAATCCATTTAAAACATAATCTGCTCCAATCAATATATATATTTCCAAATGAAGGTATAAATGGTCCCAAAAAATCCAATTCCTATGCATAAAAAATTTCAATTTCCAAATTAAAATTTAGAGACATTTAATTTCTCTTTGAAATATTATCTACTCTCTAAAATCGATCACATGTATATATATAT
>JXCR01142800.1:24565-40927 GCA_002079205.1 Phalaenopsis hybrid cultivar | reverse complement strand
TGATGGTCTAATCTCAGTTGCCTTCTCAAGCTTCAATAGATTTTTCTCCTCACATCTCTGGTTTCTTCAAGTTTTGCTTTTCTCTAGCTCTTTCCCTCTTCCCGGGCATCTGTTTTCAAATTTTCATTGTTCCATTGCTTAGCTCCACTGTTGCTATTTGGTTTGTTTTTTGTTACTTGGGGTTTGTCTTTGCTGGTCCTTTTGCTTACTCTACTGTTCCAACAACTTCTCTATTGCTCAAAATTGATTGTTCCACTTTTTATTTCGATTCTTTGATAATTTCTGTGCTATGGTGGGTTTTTTAGTGATGACTGACCTTAAAGCTATTGACCTTACCACTAATATTTAGTGGGCTAAGGCCACATTTGCTGACATTGTTTGGAAAGGCTTTGAAAATTTCCAAAATCCTGACGATTTGGTATTCCCTCAAGAGTACCATGAGGGAAATGACCCTCTTTTCAAACCTATATGCAAAATGGCTATCTATTTTACTGAGGAGGACATAAATAGCCTGACAGAATGCTACAAATTCTCCTTAATTGGCAAATTTCAACTTGGCCATCCTAGAAAGAAATTTTTGGGAAGATACTTTGATGGACTAAAATTCATAAGTGCTTAGAAAGTGGCACATACTCATCAACCTAACAAGGGAAGAAAACTATGCTAGAATATTCTCAAAAAAATCCATATCGATTGTAGGAATCTCAATGAAGCTGTTAAAGTGGACACCAGATTTTGACCCTAGTAAGGAATTGCCAATAGTCCAGTAGAAGATCCTTTGCTATTGCATATGGCCAAAAATTTAAAAGAGGGATGGCAAATTCAGAAATAAAAAAAGAAGAAAATTCCCTGGAAACTAAGGATTCTCCTTCCTTCCTCTTCATCTTTGGAGGAAGACCTCACTCTCCCTTCTAGCACTGTTAGGACTAGGAGGAGAGAAAAATCCACCTTAATTGGTTAAATGAATTTAATCTATTGGAATGTTAGGGGATTAACACATCCTGAATCCCTTAACAGAATTCTGGCTCTCAGTAGGATGTATAAACCTTGGATCATTGTAATATTTGGACCTATGATATCTAAACATATCAATAAAATTGTGAGGAAATTCCTTGGATTTCAGCTACTTGTTAACACTAACAGTAAAATTTGGCTGTTCTGCAGGTAGGAGATTTGATGTACTATCATCAAAGAGGGAGACCAATTCATTCATTTGAAACTTAATTTAAACAGTTATAATGAATTTGCCACTTTTATATATGCTGGCTGCTCTTCCAATGCTAGATAGGAACTCTGGCAACAGTTACAAGATTTCAGTAATTCTACAAGGGATTTCTGGTTTGTTGGGGGTGACTTTAATTACCTCTCTTCTCTTAATGAGAAGAAGGGTGGGAGATCTCCTAATATCAATCGTATGAACTTTTTCAATGATAATATCCAGTTTGCTAGACTATATGATTTGGGATTTATTGGTCCTGAGTTCACATTGAGAAGGGGGAAGATATGGGAGAGGCTTGATAGACTTTTAGTGAATGACATTTGGTTTAGAGATTTTCTACACACATCTGTCCAGCACTTGGCTATGAGTGGGTCTAACCATAGACCTTTACTTGTTAATATGTCTGCCAACACTACTAAAGTTAAAGCCAACCTCATATATCTTAATATGTGGTCCATGCATGGTGATTTTTTAAATCAAGTCTCTCTAGCTTGGGCTGATGTACACCATCACATTTCTGGTATCAAACTCTGGCTCTTACATAAAAAAGTCAGTAAGCACCTATCTAAGTGGAACTGGGAAGTGGTGGGGAACATTGATAGCAAGGTTCTAGAGGCTGAAAAGAAGGTATTGCAAATAAAACAACTCATAGCCAATGGTCCTAGTTCTGAAACTGATCTACACTCTGCTAATGAACAACTGCTAGATGCCATCAATATACAAGAGGAGTATTATGCTCAAAAGACCAATAGAATGAAATTTTGTGATGGGGATAAAAATTCTAAATATTACCATGCCTGCATCAACTATAGGAGGAAATGCAATACTCTTCACAAAATCATTACACATGATGGATAATTGATTACTTTTGTTGAAGGTATAGCTTTGAATGTTGCTCAGTATTTTCAAGAAATTTTCAAACAACCTCCAATCCCCAAGCCTGCCATTCAACACAAATTATTTGATAAAGAAAGGGAGTTCACTAAAAGCCTTTATCTCATTGATATTCCTGATGAGAAGGAAACCTGGGATGCCCTCAATTCTATTGACAGTACTAAGGTTGCTGGACCAGATGGGGTCACAACTGAATTCTATAAAAAGGCTTGGCTGATTGTGAAGGGAGATGTTATTGCAACAGTCCAAAGTTTTTTCTGGGGTGCTGATCTCCCCAAATATTTCTCCTCATCTACAATTACTTTGGTTCCCAAAGAGAAAACTCCTCACAAATGGAAAAACTTAAGACCTATTAGCCTTACTTTTGTTATTTCAAAGATTACAAGCAAAGTTTTGGTCCATAGATTACAACCTCATTTGAATCAAATTATCTACAGGAATCAGACAGCCTTTATCAAGGGTAGAAGCATTGTGGATAATGTTCTCATGGCCCAAGAGTTGGTATTAGATCTAGACAGAACCACTAGGGAAGGGAATTTAATTCTCAAATTTTATATCAGAAAAGCTTATGATACAATCAGTTGGAGCTTTATTGAACAAGTACTCATTACAAGAGGTTTTCCACTTTCTTTTGTCTCTCTAATCAATAGATGGCTGACAAACAATTTTCATTCAATCTTTATTAATGGAAATTCACATGGTTTTTTAGTGCATCTAGAGGTATTAAACAAGGTGATCCACTTTCTGCTACCATATTTATTTTGGTCCTTGACTACTTATCCAGAGCTACTATCTCTCTTCCACCCTCCATATTTATCTTATCCCCTCTTTTCATTTTGCCCACTTCTTTCACACTTCTCTCTCTCTTTCACTTATCCTCTCTCTCACTTTGGTCTTTCCCTCTTCCTAGCTTTCTCTCACACCTTCTTGTTAACTCTCTATCCCTCTTTCTCCCACTCCCACTCCCACTCCCACTCCCACTCACTTGTCCTCTTTATTTTCCTTATTTCAATCCAATTCTCTCTCACCCACCTTGTTTGCTGCCTTTCTTGCACTTTTACTCACACTTATTTTTTACCTCCCTTTCTATTTATTTCTCACTCTATCATTCTCTCTGTTGCTTTCTCTTTCCTCACTCTCTCTTCCATCTATGGTTTTCTCTTGCTCTCTATCTAACTCTCTCCCTCCCCTCTCTGCAACTATCTCTACCTTATTCATCTCTCACACACTCTCTCTACCTCCTTCATGTCTCTCAATCTTATTCTGTCCCTTTCTTCTCTTTCTTGCTTGCTCTCTCTCTCTTTCTAGCTTGGTCTTTACCTCACACTCTCTCACTCCCACTCCACCTCTTACTATCTTTCTTCCCCCTACACATTTACCTTACTCCCTTTTCCTTTTTTCCTCTCCTCTTTCACTCTTCTCTCTCTCTTTCTTGCCACATCTCTATCTATCTGTCTCCCTCTCTCTCATAACCACTCCCTCTATCTCACACACCCTTTTTTCTCTCTTTCTCACACCATCTTCTCTCTCTTTCTCTTTATCTCAATCTCGCTCCCTTACTCTTGCACTTATTATTTGTCTCTCCATCTCTCTCTTGCTCTTTGTCCTCCTCTCGCTTCTCTTTTACCTCTCTCCTTTTTGTCTATGTCTATCCATCCCTTTCTTTCTCTTCTTTATTTATCACACCTACCTCTCTTTTTTTGCTCTTTTTTATCTCATTTTGTCTCTCCATCTATCATCCTCTCTCTCCTTATCTCATTCCATACTTTTTTTTGCCTCCCTCTCTTTCTCTCTTCTCTCTCTCCTCTCGCTCTCTCTCAATATCTCATTATCACTCTCTCTGCCTCCCTCTATTGCCCTTTCTCTCACTCTTCTTTTTTACTCCTCTCTTTCTCTTATTCTCTCAATATATATCCCTCTCTCCAACTCTAACTTTCTCAAGCTATCTTATTCTTGAAAATTTTCACACACACTCTCTCTCTTCAACATACATTCTTCTATTTTTACCTAACCCTCTTTAACTCATCTCATCATCTATCCCTCTTTCGTGCTTTATTTCTAGCTCCTATGTTGTTCCCCATATTTCTCCCCTCCACCTCTATTTTATTTTCTCTCTCACTCTCTTCCCATCCTTCCCTCTCAACCCCTCCCCCTTCTCTTGTTCTCTCTATCTCTTACTTTTTAATCTCTCACTCTTCTCTTTTGTTCCCTCTTCTCTCACACACTCTGTGATATTCTCTCTTTCACACACACACATACTTTCAAACTTTTCTCTCTCTATCCGTCCCGAACCCTCCCTTTCTTTACCTCTCTTTCTCTTTCTCTTGCTCACACTCTCTATTACAAGTAATTTTCTCTCTCTCTATCACTCTATCTGTCACTTGCTCTCAATCTAATACCCTTGCATGTTCTCTCTCTCTCTCTCTCTTAAGCTCACTTCATGTCTCTCCCTCGCTCCGACTATCTCTGCATATTCCCCTCCCATGATCCTCTTGCTCTTTCTCCCTCTACCATTCTTTCTCTTGCTTTCTCTTCCTTCACTCTCTGTTCCCTCTATGTTTTTCTCTCACTCTCTCTATCTCACTCCCTGTTATAACTCTCATTACAATTCTCTTGCTCTCTATTCTATCGTTATTTTTTCTCTCTCCTTATTTACTCTTTCTCTACCTCTATCCCCCTCTCCCTTTCCTTCTCTCTCTTGCTTCTCTCCCTCCATCTCTATGTTTCTAACTCCCTTCTCCCTGTCTTTCACACTCTCTCCCTCCCACTCTATGCTTCTCTCCCTCACCATTTTCTTTACTCTCTCTCTCTCTCATTTATTCTCCTACTTTCTATAATTCTCTTCCTCTCACTCATTCTCTCTTGATTTATTTTCCCTCACTCTTTTTTCTTTCTCTTCCTCTCCCTCTTCCAATTTTTCTTTGCCTATCTCAATTTCTCTTAATTCAATCTCTCTCCTTACTTTCCTTTTATCTCACTATCTCATTATCTCCCTTACTTACTCTCCCTAACACTCTCTAGTCACTCCCTCTTCATCCCTCTCTTGCTCTCCTTTCTCTCTCTTACTCTCTCTTCTATCATTCTCTCTTCTCTGTCTTACCTCACTCTTTCTCTTCCCTGTCTCTCAAATACAATCTCTATCTCACTTTCCCTCTTTTATCTTTCTCAATCCCCAACATCTCTCACTCATAGTTTCCCACTTTGTCTTATACTTCTCCCTTCTCCCTCTCCCTTGCTTTCACTTGTACTCCCTCACACGAATGAGAGAAAGAGAAAGACAATGAGAGAGAAGAGGATATAAGATATGGAATGTGAGAGGGATGAGAGAGAAATAAAGAGATTAAGAGATAGGGAAAGAAAGAGAAAGTGTGAAAGAGAGATAGAGAGAGAAGAGATTGAGAGAGAGAGAGAGGGTTCAAGGGAGCGAGATATACTCCTATCTCCTAATCTCTTTATCACCTCGCTCCCTTGAACCCTTTCTCTCTCTCAATCTCTTCTCTCTCTATCTCTCTTTCACACTTTCTCTTTCTTTCCCTATCTCCTAATCTCTTTATTTCTCTCTCATCCCTCTCTCTTTCCATATCTTATGTCCTCTTCTCTCTCACTGTCTTTCTCTTTCTCTCATTCATTCTCTCTCTCTCCCACTATTGTTCTAACTCAATCTCTCCTCTCTTTAGCTTTCGTGCACATTAGTTCTTGCTCTCTAGGTCTCCTCGATGTACCTCACTTTTCTCTCTCCTTGTCACCCACTCCCTCTCATTCTCCTTAGCTCCCCTTCTTACTCATCTCTATTGCTCTAGCTTCCCACGGATTGTCTTCTCTCCATTTCTATCTCACCTCTCTCATTCTTGCTCACTCTTGCTCTCTCTTTAATCCCTCCCACTCTTTCCCACAGTCTCTCTATCTCACAAACTTAATCCTCCATTATTTCATCACTCCTTATTTCTCTTCAGCTTCCACACCATTCCTTTCTATCTTTCACCTTATCTCTTGCTCTCTCTATCTCTCTTACTTACATTTTCACTTTGTATCTCTCCACTTCTCTCTCTCACTCTCTTTCTCCATCTCTTTTATTATCTCTCATACTCTATCAACTTTCTCTCTGAGTCTCTATCACTCTCTCACTTTATCACTTGCTCTCTCTTTCTCGGTTGCTCTCTCTCAATTCCTATCCAACCGCCAAACACTCCCTTCCTACATCCTCTTTCTATCTCTACTCATTTTATTGCTCTCCTTCCTTTTCTCTTGTTCACTGAATCACACTTGCTCTATGTTTACTCTCTCTTTATTCTCTCTCTATTTCTCTCTTACACTCTCTGTCCCACACCGACTCTCGCTCTCTTTCTCTCCCACTTTAATCATCTCACTATCTCCCTCTGTCTCTATTTCTCTCTTATCACTCTTAATCACCTCATTTATCTCTCATTTTTTTTAACTTTCTCTCACACATCTGACTCTACTTCTCCCTCCTTCCCCCATCTCTCCCTCTATCTTCTTATCTTTCACACATTCACGGACTTTCTTGCACTCTCTTGCTCTATCTTTTTTTGTTTTCTTCTCCTTCTATTTCTCTCCACTCTCTCTATCTTCAATTTAACTCTCACTCCCTCCCTCTCTCTCTCTATTATTCCTCACTCTTTCTCTCTTTATTTTTCTATTGAACCCTCTCTCCCTTTTCTCACTCCCTTAATTTGCCTCTTTAATTTCATTCTTTATTATCCTCCCCCACCTTCCTCTCATTTTGTCAACCTCAAACCTATTTACACTTTCTCTCTCTCTTAATCTCTTTAACCCAATTTCTCAATCTCTCTTGCTCTTTTTTTAGTTGTTGTCCATTTCCTTCTCAATATTTCTTCCTCTCCCTCTCTCTTCCTCTTTGGCTCCCTGTATTTTTCCTTTCTCCCTCCCTCTCTCTCTTTCACTTACTCTCCTCTCCTCCTTACTATTTCTCATTTGTCCTCTCTCTTCTCTCTCTGATTCTCCTCATATATTTCTCTCCCTTTCACTCACTTCTTCTCTCCCTCTCTTCTCTCTATCCCACACTTCTTTCCTTTCTCATTCTCTCTCTCTTATTTTCTCTTATTTCTCACTTATTCTCTTTTCCTCCCTCCCTCTTATTTTGTATTCCCTTACACTCTCTTCTATTTTTATTTCTCTCTCTCCCTCTATTGATACTCTCTATTGAATTTTACTTTCACTCTTACCCTCTACCTCAATCTCTCTCTCTCTCTCTCTTTCTCACTCAATATTCTCCCTCTCCTTCTCTCTCTCACTCACTCTCTTTCTATCTCTCTCTCTATCTCACCCTCTTTCTCCCAATATTTCTTTTATTCTCCCAACCTCTCTCCCTCAAGCTCATTCTCTCTTATGATTCCTTCACTCCCTTTTCTCTTTATTTTTTCTCACTAACTCTCCCTCTTCCGTTAACTCTCTTCAAAATCCTCTTTCACTCACTCTCTCTTTCTCTCTCTTTATTATCCCTCTCTTACTACTTTATGTTACTCCCTCCTCCATCACACTTTCTCTCCCTCCCTCTCTCTCTATGGCCCCCTCTCTCGCTCTCTCTTTATGTTCATCTCTCTTCCTCACCCTTCCATCAGACAATCTCCTATTTCTATTTCTCTCTCACTTTTCATCCCTTTCTCACTTTCTTTCTCCCTTCAATTTCACTCACTTTTAATTCCTCCCTTTCTCTCTTTAATCCTCATGATACTCTCTCACTCTTTCTTCTACTCTCTCTCACTTCTCTCCTTCCCTCTCCCTCTCTATTTCACTCAATGTCTTCCTCTCTCACTCACTCACTCTTGCTCTTTCTTCCCTCACTCTCTCTTCTCTCTATATTTCTCTCTCATTCTCTCACTTGTTGCTTCTCCCTCTCTCTTTTTAATCTTTTTCACCTCCTCTAACTCTATTTCTAGTTCCCTTGCTCTTTCTTTTATCACTCCTACTTCACTTCACTCTATCATTTCTTATTCTTTCTCTTGCTTTATCGCTCACTCTCTTTTTCTCACCTTTCACTCTATCTTTGTATTGCCCTCTTCTCTCCCTCCCCCTATCTCTCTCTCTCTCACTATTTCTTACTTTCTTTATGCATCTCTCTCTCTCTTTTTCTTGTATTGCTCACTTTTTCTTTTATCTCTCTTTCTTGTATTGCTCTCTTCTATCCCTCCCCCTTATCTCTCTTTTACTACCTTATTTTACTCCCTCTTCTATTACTCCTCTCCCTCGCTTTCTTTCTCTCTTTGGCCCCCTCTCTCACTCTCTCTTTAACTTCATCTCTCTTCCTCAGCCTTCCTTCAAAAATTCTTCTATTTCTATATCTCTCTCACTTTTCCTTCCTTCTCACTTTCTCTCTCTTCAATTTCACTCACTTTTACTCCCTTCCTTTCCCTCTTTAATCCTCACGATATTCTCTCACTCTTCTTCTGCTCTCTCTCACCTCCCTCCATCCCTCTCCCTCTCTCTTTTACTCAATGTCTCCTCTCTCACTCACTCAGTCTTACTCTTTCTTTCTCACTCTCTCTTCTCTCTTGTGTTGCTCCCACTCTCCCTTCAATCTTTCTCACATCCTCTAACTCTCTCTAATTCTCAGTCTCTTGCTCTCTCCTTTGTCACTCTTACTTCACTTTATCATTGCTTACTTTTTCTATTGCTTTATTGCTCAACTCTTTTTCTCACCTTTCACTCTATCTTTGCATCGCTCTCTTCTCTCCCTCCCTCTTATCTCTCTCTCTCTCTCTCTCACTATTTCTCACTTTCTTTTATACTTCTCTCTCTCTCTCTTTCCCTCCCTATTTCAATTCCTCCCTCACTCTCACACACATCCTTATCTCTTTTTCTCACACACACTCTCTCTCACTCTCTCTTCCCTAACTCTCCCTTTTGTCTCTATTTCTCTTTCATTCTATCTTTCTTGCCCCTATCTATCTCAAGATAAAGAATATTGAGAGAGTGTGTAGGATGGAGAGGGGCTGAGATGGAGAATAATGAGAGAGGGAATGATGGAGAGAGATAGAAAATGGAGAGAGAGAGAGAGAGTTGGGAGAGAGAGACGAGAGAGTGAGAATGAGAGAGAAAGAGTGAGTAAAGGGATAATTATGGAGAGATTTATTGACAAAAAGAAAGGGTGAGCAAAAAGAGAATGACCTTGGAGTGAGAGAGAGATTGAGAAGAAGAAAGAGTGAGCATAACAATGATTTACAAAGAGAGATGAGAGAGATAAAGAGGGTGAGTGAGAATCAACTTAGAAAGAGAGAGAGTGAGAGGTTGAGAAAAAATAGCAAAGGTAGGAGACATTGAGAGGCGGAGAGAGTTAAGGATGGGGAGAGAGTGATGAGTGAGCGAGAGGGATATAGAAGAGAGAGTGTGAAATAGAGATATAAAGAAAGTGAGAGGTAAGAGTGGGAGGAGAGAGAGAATGTGAGTGACTTGAATAGACTGAGACATAACTAGATTAATGTAAACTAAGAGAGGGTGAGAGGAAAAGGAGAGCGTAGGAGACAAGAGAAAAGGAGGGTGAATCTATTAGAAGTTTGAAAGAGAGAAATATGGAGAGGCAAAGAAAGGGAGAGAGTGAGAGAGAGCAAGAGAAAGAGGGATTACTAAGGAGGTAGTGTGAGAAAGATGGGGAGAGTGGAAGAGAGCCAAAGTGAGAAAAAAGAGAAAACAAAGATTGAGCTAGAAAAGGAGGAAGAAATAGAGAGAGATGAGACAGAGAAAGATGGAGAGAGCTAGAGAGAGTAAGAAAGAAATAGTGAGAGGGAGGTAGTGTAGGGTGAGAGTGAGAAAGTAAGAGAGACAGAGATGAAGAGAAGGAGGTAGAGGAAGAGAGGAATGGTTAGAAGGTAGAAAGAAAAGGGAGTGAGATTTAGTAATGGAGAGGGGGGAGAGTGAGAATAGAGAGAAAGAGGGAGATCAAGTGTGATTGAGAGAGGGAAGAGTGGAAGAGAAAGTCAAAACAATTAATGGAAAGAGAAAGAGAGCAAGGAAGAGAGCGAGGAGCGAGTGAGGGAAAGAGAGTGAGAAGAGCAAGAGATAATGATAGGGAAGTGAGGGTGAGAGAATAGTATTGTGAGTAAGAAAGGGAGATATAGAAAGACGGAGGGAGAGTGAGAATAAGAAAGATAGGAGAGAGGAAAGATAGCGAGAGAGAGAAAATGATGAAGGGAGAAATAATAAGAGAAATAAAGGATATAGAGAGAAAGAGAGATGAAGAGAGGGAGAAAAAATTGAGAGAACAGAGAATGACATAAGAGGGCTAGAAAGAGCGAGAGTAATGAAGCAAGAGAGTAAAAGAGCATTGGAGGGATAAAGAAAAGAGAGAGGGACAGAGGGAGGGAGAGACAGATGGAGGGAGATATATAGGGAGATATGGAGAGAAAAAAAAGAGAGAATGAGACAAAAGAAGCATGGGAGGGAAAGAACGAGAGGTAGAAATAGGGGTGTAGATAGGAACGGAGAGGGAAAGAGAGGGTGGGAAGGATGGGAAGAGAGAAGACAAAGGGAAGAGTGAGAGGAGAAATAGAGAGTACGAGGAAGAAAAAGAGTGAGTAATAGAAAATAAGAGAGGGAGCCAGGAAGATAGAGGGAGAACAAGAGAGAGAGAGATTGAGATTGTAATTTATAGTGAAAGAAAGAACCCGAGAGAGGTATGAGCAATAAAAAGAGAGAGGGAGAGAGGGAGTGACAGAAAGAGAAAGAGTGAGGGAGTAAGGGCAAGAGAGATTGACTGAGAGATAAACAAGAGCGTGTGAGAAATATAAAGTTTTCAATAGAATGAGAGGGAGAGTAAGAATGAGAGCGAGGGAGAAGGAAGAAGAGAGAAGAACAAAGCAGCAAATAAGAAGATATAGAGAGTCATAGAGAGGGAGATAGAGATATAAATGAAGAGGGAGAGAGGAGGCCTAACAATGGTAGAGTGATAAAGTGGGAGGAAGAATGGGAGTGATAAAGAAAGAGAGTGCAGTAGAAAGGAGAAAGGATTAAGAGAGAGTGCAAAGGATGTAGAGCAATAGAAAAATATTAAGGGAGGGAATAAAGATATTGTGTGAGAGAGAAAATTAGGGAAGGAGGGAGGGAGGGAGTGATAAAAATAGAAAAGTATGAGCTAGAGAGAAGGACAGAATGAGAGAGAGGAAAGAGGGAGGGAGGGATGGAGAGTTGAGAAAGAAGGAAGACAAGGGGATAGAGAGGTTGATAGTGCAAGAGATATAAGAAAGAGAGAGTGAACAGAAGAAAAAAAAGAGAGAAATGAGAGCAAGAGAGATAGAGGAAGAGAAAAAGGTAGGGTGAGAGAGGGAGAGAGTGAGATGGAGAGAGAGAGAAAGAAACATGATAGAGAGATTAGAGAGGGAGGAGATTGAGGGACAGAGTGTGTGAAAGTGAAAGATGAATAAAGAGGGAGATATAGTGAGAGTTAAAGAGAAAGTGGGAGAAAGAGGGTGGGAGAGTGATAGGGAAAGATCGTAGGAGAGAGGGAGAGAGGGAGATTGATAGAGATCAAGATCATGTAATACAGATGGTGAGAGAGAGAAAAAAAGGAGTCTTAAGAAGAGATGAAGATGGTGTAAGGGTGTGAGAGGGAGAGAGGGAGTGAAAAAAAATGGGAGAGAGAAAGAGAGAGAATGATGGTGAGAGCAAAAGAGTGGGAGAGAGGAAAAGAGAAGAGCAAGAGAGTTAGAGATAATGAAAGAGATAAAGGGATGTAGAGACAATAGTATGAGAAAAGTAAGAGAAAATTAAGATATAGAGTGATAGAGGGATAGCGGGCAAGAGAGTGAGAGAGAGGGTGGGAAGGAGAGAGAGGGAGGTTAAGAAAGAAAGAGTAAGAGAGAGGGTGTGAGCAAGAAAGAGGGTGGTTAAGAAAGAAAGAGTGAGAGATAAAGGGAGAGGAAGTGAGGGAGAAAGACAGAGGGATAAAGAGAGAGAGAGAGAGAGGAAGTAGAGAGATTAGAGTTTGAGAGAGATAAAATGAGAGAAGAGAGGGGAGCAAGAAATAGAAAGAGCGGAAGAGAAAAAAGAAGTGAAAGTGATGTAAAGAGAGGATGTGATAGTGAATGATATGGAGAGAGAGTGATGGTGAGGGAGTGAAGAGAATAGAGATCAAGAAAAGGGATAAATTGAGAAAGGGAGAAAATGAGAGGGAGATAGAGTGTGGGAGCGATAGACAAAGAGATAGAGGATGAGAGGAGGGTGTAGATGGAAAGAGAAGATTGAGAGAGAAAATATGAGGGAGAAGAGAGAGTAAAATAGAGTAAGGAAATGAGACGGACAAAATAAAGAAGAGAGAATTAGAATAATAGAGAGATAATGAGAGAGGGTGAGAGGGAGAGAGTAGAGAGTAGAGAGAGAATGGGAAAGAGAAAGTGTGAGAGAGGATGNTATATATATATATATATATATGAAAGGAGCATTATACGGCTCCCTACATGTTAAATATCAAAAGTGTTACAAAGATTACTAAAAGGAGGGGTTCCCAGACAAAGGGAGGGAGCCCAATCCTCAACAATTTCCAAAAAAGTTACAAAATAAAAGAAAAGGACAAAAGTAGCAAACAAAATGCAATATTTTTCTTTAAGTGGCCTTGGTTTGACTCTGATGTGGGGGATCCTTAGCTTGTCACCATGAAGTAGGAGGGCTAGGGGGTAGGAGGTATGGTATCAACAAAAATAGAGTTGGCAAAGGTTCCTTGTCTGGCCAGCCAATTGGCAGGTTGGTTACCTTCTCTGTGGATAAAAGACATATGGATTGTGAGACTTTTGTAGAGACTGCCAATTTTTTTTTTCCAAAGCATATGATGCCATGAGCAGGGCTTATCAGAGCTTAAAAAAGAGAGGAGCTGTGAAGAGTCAACCTCAATCCATACTTTCTGCCAAGATGCCTTTTTTGCAAGAGTAAGGGCCCAGTAGATAGCAATAAGCTCAGCTTCAAGGGCATCAATAACCACAGTGGGTGCATGGAAGAAAAGTAGACAGTTACTGGTGGAGTTTCTGAAAACTCCACCCACCTCTGCACCCCATTTAGAGAAGCTGCCATCAGTGTTTATTTTCATGGTTTGAGTATCAAGAGGGTTCCAAATGACAGTCTCAATTCTGTTATGATTGATAGTGTTACTGGTTTGGGCCATATTTAAGCTAGGGCAGTTGTTAAGCTGAGTAATTTTGTTGAAATAGACAACACAATTTCTGGTTACCTTGTTGTGTTGGATACTCTTATCATCATGTTTGTTTTTGTTCCTCCCCATCCACAAGAATCAAGCCACAATGAAGGGGATAGATTCCTCCTGTGTACTTCTACAGCTATACCAACCAGCATAAAGACTGGTCCAGTCCTTGTCCAAAAGGTCCTTCTTCGTCCTATAAAGGAGCTCTTTCCACACCTCTTGTGCAAATTCACATTTGAAAAACGGGGGTGAATGTTCTCCTCACTTTTTAGACAAAGACAACATCTAGAGGGTCCTCTTAAGCCTTTGAGTTTCAGAATATCATCAGTGGGTAATAGGTATTTGAAAAATCTCCAGCTAAAGAAAGAAATGGAGGGGGATAGGAATCTATTCCAGATGGCCACACCCCAATTGACCTTTTCCCAGAGATTTAACTTGGCATAAATTGCTTTGGTTAAGCTTTGGTTGATGTAACTTTGCCAAATAATCTTATCCTTTCTGTCTTTAGCAAACACAATTCCAGTGACTAGAGATAAGTGAGGCTCTTGAATGAGAGATTGGAGCTTAGGAACATCCCAGGAGTCCCCATCCCAAAAGTCACAAACTAGGAGCTGAGGGTTGAAATCAGGAGGGGGGACCCCAATTTAGTCTTTAGGGCACCAGTTGTCAAGCCAAAAGTTCACTTTACCATTCCCCAAATCCTAAATGTACATGTCTTCAGCTTGTTCTGAATTTTAGCATATTTGTCCAAATTTTGGAGTCTTCCAGTTTTCTAGAGAAAAGGGAGGGGTGATTGCCCTTGCAATACTTACCATGCATGAATTTTTCCCACAAGGAAGTTTGAGCTCTGAAATTAATCCACATCTTGCAGAAGTTAATGTTTACAACTTGTTGGAGCCCCTTGAACCCCAGCCCACCAGCTGAGATGGGTTTGGCAACCTTCTGCCAAGAAGCCCAATGTAACTGCTTTCTTTGAGCAGCCCATAAAAATCTGTTAAAAGCTCTCTCCAACTGTATTTGGGTGCTTTTCTTGAGATAGTTGGTTTGGAGGATATAAGAGGGGTAGGTTGTCAGGATAATTTTCAGAAGGGTGATCTTTCCCCCATTCGACAAGAAGGAATAAGACCAACTGGATAGAGTTCTCTGAATTTTCTGTAGGATCTCATCAAATTGGGTCAACTTTGATCTGCCCCTAATGAGTTGAATTCCCAGTTGCCTTACAGGTTCCCTAGCAGTAGAGAAGCCAGTGTAATTGGAGATCCAGTGCTTAGTAGTGAAAGAAGTCCTTTAGTGGGACATAATTCCATACCAGATTGTTGCTGAAAATATTGTATGAAGTTATAAACCTTCTTCACAGCTAGTTTATGAACACTGGAGAATATCATAATGTCATCAACATACATGAGATGAGAGATAACTAAATTGGATCTATGGTGAAATATGGAATATTGATTGTTGAGTACGTTCCTGTCAAGCATTCTAGAAAAGTAATCCATAGCAATAATAAAGATAGTGAAAGAGAGTGGATCACCTTGCTTTAGACCTCTAGAAGCAGTGAAAGTCCCCTGGAGTTGGCCATTGATAAGGATGGAGTAGTTATTATTAGTAAACCATCTTTGAATAAGATTTCTGAAATCTGGCTGAAAGCCCCTAGCTGTGAGCATACCCAAGATGAAGTTCTAGTCAATGGTATCATATGCCTTCTTAATGTCTAATTTATAAATGAGGTTTCCTCATCTACTGATTTTATCAAGATCCAAAGTGAGTTCATGTGCGAGCAGCACATTATCATTAATCGATCTACCTTTAATAAAGGCAGTTTGGTTAGGGCATATGATTTTGTCCAAGTGAGGTTGCAGCCTTCTCACAATGAACTTGCTAATTAGTTTGCTGTTGACAGAAGTCAGACTTATAGGCCTGTAGTGATCCCAAGTTTTCTGTAATTCCACTTTAGGGATGAGCACAATGGAAGTGTTACTGAAATAGTTGAGTAGGTTGACTCCTTTAAAGAAGCTCACAATTGCCTCAACCACCTCACCCTTGATGATGTGCCATGTTTTTTTGTAGAAGTCAGCTATAAAACCATCAGGGCCAGCTACCTTAGAGCTGTCAATACTTCTTAAAGATTCCCAAATTTCCACAACAGAAGGAGGTTCAATGAGGTTAAGCTGACCAGTGTAGTTGGATTCTTCAGTAAAGTAATCTTTATAATCAGTATTGAGTTTAACAGAAGAGTTCAGAATATAGCTGTAGAAATTAACAACATCCTTAGCAATAAGTTCTTTATCATTCAACCACCTGCCATCCTTGGAGATTATTGAAAGTATGATGTTGCATTTCCTCTTATAACTTATGTAGGCATGGTAAAACTTAGTGTTTCTGTCCCCTTCAGAGAAACCCCTTATAGAGGCTTTTTGTTTGAGCATCAAATCCTGAATAAAAATTGCTTTAATAATATTTGATTGGGCAGTCAACAGATCAGTATTAGTGGCAAGAATATTTTGAGCTGCAGCCTTAAGTCTCTCAACCTCTTTTTCAGCAGATAGCACATTAGAGAATACATTTCCAAAAGTTTCCCAACTCCATCTCCTCAAGGCTTTGCTAGTTTTTTGATGCGGAAGGCTAAGTTTAATAAAATGGTCAAGGTGATCAATACCCAACCAGTTAGAGGCAACACAGTTATTGAAGAGGGGGTGGGTGGATGTTGACCTCATTTTTAGTTGAGGTTTAGTTTTTCCTCTATAGTAGCCTAGGGTCTAGCCATAGGAATTTTCCTGATGACTATTCCTAGAAAACTAGACATGGAACCCTTACCACTATAAGTTCCAAACCCTTCTCCACTCAGCGTAAAGTTTCACATATTGCTCTCAACCTCTAAATACTTAGTAGGTGGGGTCACTGTGGGAAAACTCAGGATGAGTCACCCTTAGGATTGCTGGACCTTAGGTTTGACCTTGGGTGTTGGTCTGGAGCTAAGGCACTCACTACACTCATCTACACTCACAATCACTCACAACCCTGAACTCAAATTTCTAGCCTAGATCCCTTGATCTTTTGGGATACTCATGTAGATGGTCCCCTAAACCTA
>JXCR01142798.1:21933-87763 GCA_002079205.1 Phalaenopsis hybrid cultivar | reverse complement strand
CATCTGCCAAGGCTTAAGGATGACTCCATTCTCATCCAAACTGGTTTTCAAAAGCCAACCATGCTAGAACAACTGACTATGACCATTGATGCAACCCAACCAAAATTTTTCTCATCAAAATGCTCATCTTAATTATAAGCTTTCTAAAATTAGAGTTTAGACAATCTAATGGTTAATTTTAAATTTGTTACTTGAATAATAAGATTGGCACCACCACTGCCAATAGATTTAAAATAATATTTGTGCTTGATTAAATACATTTTTTTGGTTATGTCCCAATTACTAATAAAAATTCATGACTATAAATTAGGTTTAAACTCATAGATTATAATCTCAACGTCTGCTATCACCCATATAATTGACATTTGTTATCAACAACATGCTCATCACCATAAACTTAAACCACCATTATTACCAACAAGACTGACACCCATCATCGACACTAAAATGATGCTAGTTATCATCACTAAGACTTGCATTTATCAACATCCTTAGCGACCATCACCAATAACATTGATGCACAGCATCAAAGACAAGCACAAATATCAAATATTTTCATCATGGCTAGAGCACCAATCTAGTTGAAAACCAACTTTCATCATCCTCACTAAGGTCAATGTCTAACCATAGCCACTAATGCTGGTACCCGCCATCTTGGTCACTAATTTCTCATCCTGTAAAGAGAACCAAGCAAACCACCAATCATCTCTTAAATATGATTTTAACACTCAAAAGCTCTTTTCACTTTTATCATCATACCACCTCTCCTCATTTTTGCGCACTACATTGTATCGATATCTTCTCAAGGTGCGAAAAACATGTAGTTTATAGTACAACTAAAACTAGTTGAATCATTTCAATTGAGCGAAGTCACCTGCTCTTTTTTCTTAATTTTTGTCGAACTGCCCTAAATCTATGAAAAAATTTTATTTAACGCCAAAACAATAAAACTCCATTGTCACAAATGTTCTAATACACATCAAATACTAAAATATTTTTTCTTTTTGTGCTTTTTGTTGCTAGAACCTAACTAGTTAGAAGTAGTGCGTTGTTGTTCAGCAAAAATCAATATTACATGTACAAAAATGACATACCTGAACGGCTATAATAGAACATGAATTAGAGAGTAACAATTCATAATCAAAGCCCACTAGCACTCATAAAGATATTTGGCTGCAGTGTAATTCTCTGACTTAACAAATACAAACTTAGACCAATTATAAAATAATATTTCACACTGGGTACAGGTTAAAAAAAAATATCGCCCAAAATAGTAAGGAATAAGCATTGCNATTTGGTTGAGTCTAGTGATCTTAAGGTTTTAGTGTGAATGGTTCTCGGGTTAAGTCATTTGGGGAGAATAACAAAGAGCGCTCTAATCGCATGTATATTTGATGGGCAAAGGAGATCGAGCNATTTGGTTGAGTCTAGTGATCTTAAGGTTTTAGTGTGAATGGTTCTCGGGTTAAGTCATTTGGGGAGAATAAAAAAGAGCGCTCTAATCGCATGTATATTTGATGGGCAAAGGAGATCGAGACGCACGAAGATATGATGCATAAAGCTTGGGCTGTGTGGTAGCTGAGGTGGATGGCAGTGTCAAACGGCGGAGCACCGCGTGTGAGTTTGGAGCTGCAATAAGATGAGTTGATGCTGCGTGTTTAAGTAGAAAAATATGGATTTTTTGGATTTATTTAAATGCTTGAACTTCAAAAAACCATATATTTGTTTAAAAAAATTATAAAAATAAAATAAAGATACCTTCTTGCTTAGTGAACAGAGGAGAATAATTTGGATAAAAAACAAAAATTATTTTCTTACTCACTAATTTTTATTGAATTAAATACTCTCTCAAGTATTTTAATTCATTATGATCAAGCAATGCTCACCATGGTATGAGATTTTAGGGTTTATTCCTTATGATAGAGGGGATATTCTCTGATTTTTCCAAGGTCAGAGAGTATTTCTATGCTTTTAACCCTAATTTTCAAGCTAGGATGGCTATTTTGGCTTATTTTAATTATCTAAACTAAAATTTTACTTGGAAAATTAAGAGGATAAATTTAGTAGGTTTCCTATGGTCAGAGAAGTTTAGGAAAAAGTATATGATGATTTGAATCATTTTGTACATTTTTATTATTAATTAAATGCATATATCTTATTTTAATTTATGTAAATTAAATATTAATAAAAATTTGACAAAATCAACTCCACAATGTGTATGAAAATCTTGTTTACCCCTGTAAAAATCTAAAATTATTTGACTAAGTTTGAGCGTTAATGTTGATTTTCTAAGAAATGTTGTATTTTTGTAAAAAATAATTATAATAAATTAAATAAACTTGGGAATATTATGAAAAGTAGTTTTCTGAGTTCCTTATGATTAGGGGTACTTAGAAGAAATAAAAGTTATTTTTGAGAAAATACTTAGTTTTATAGCCTTATTTTCAATCTAAAATAATGAAAAATAATTAAAAAACCAAAAAATTCAAAAATATTATAAAATGTGCATAATGGTCTCTTGATCATTTGTGACTCATTAAAATATTTTTCTTAACTTTTCTAAGTTTAAAAAAATTTTATAACCTTAAAAATAGATTTCCCCTTATTTTTCTCATTAAAACAATTATAATAAATAAATTGGAAATCATGAAAATACAAAATTTGATTCTCTGAGTCTTGTAAACTCAAGGAAGTTTAGTAAGAATATAAAAAATAATTTCTATATTTAAAACATTTTCTTCCATTTAATTAAATCATTGGAATTTGTTAATAATTAAGTAATAATAATAACTATTTAATTAAAAAATTATGGAATTTTGAATAAGTGTTTTTCTCACCTAAGGGGACCTTAAGGGGCATCCCCATAGGACTACTTGTCCTTAGGGTTGACCCTGGGTGTTGGTCCGAAGCTATTTCGCTCACTTACACTTACTTTCACTCACATTCATTCACAAACCTAAACCCAAGGTTGTTGACTTTGATCCCTTGATCTTTTGGGAGACTCATGTAGATGGTCCCGTAGACCCACTAGCCCTAGGCTAAGGTCTAGCCAAGACTAGTACATGGAGGACCCAAAATAGAGAATTCTATTGGTCCATAGCTCAAATAGGGTGGTTGACACTCTAATTTTACCTAAATACCGAACCAAACCTTTTTGCATGGCCCCCCAAATTTACCCAAATTACTAAAATACCTCTCATTTGACCAAAATTACCAAAATCCCATTGAGGGACCAAACTTTCTCAAAACACTCAAAATCATTTGAGCTGTCCCAAAAATCGATTTTAACCCTTCAATGGAACCCAATTTGACCAATTCGACCACTTTAACCAAAACCCCCAAATTGCCCCTAAAGGCCAAATTTCTTTAAATTCACCCCAAATGTCCCTAAATTTCACACTAATTTTCCCTAATTTCAATTCTAAACTAATATTCATCATGCCTATGATCATTTTAAACCAAATCCAAGTGCAATTTATCCATATTTGTGTCAAATTTAAACCCAAATCNTGTCCCTAAATTTCACACTAATTTTCCCTAATTTCAATTCTAAACTAATATTCATCATGCCTATGATCATTTCAAACCAAATCCAAGTGCAATTTATCCACATTTGTGTCAAATTTAAACCCAAATAAAAAAGACCCAATTTAGCACAAAATCAAAATCCCACTCAATTGAGCCCCCAAATCTTTCCAATTACCCCAATTATGCATCCTAAACTCTTTGAAAAATCTCTACACATCAAATTAACCTCTCAATTGGCCTTTCTCAGGCATTAATTTCACTCAATTTTAATCGAAATCTAAAATCCCCAAATTTGCGACAATTTAGCCATGTGCCCAAATTCCACAAAATTGAATGACCAAACCCAAAAAATTGCACCCAATCAATGTTGGGAATTCCTCATGACATAACCCTAGACCATTTTGAGCCATCAATTTGGACCTAACGCAACCCTAGCCCAACATAAGCGCAAGTTTAACACAACATATCCGAATTCATAAAATGTCCAAATTCCTTCAAATTGACCCACCAAATCAACTCAAAATCACTCCAAATCATTTCTAAATCTTTGCGAAAATCATCCACATGAAATTTCTCAAACAATTGAGTCCAATATCATTGCTAGCCTAATCCAAACCCAACTTCAAGACAATTTGACCCAAATTGAACCCCTTCACCAAAATTGACTTAGCCATACCAAAGTGACCAAATTAATGTCACCACAACCACCATTTGGACTCAATTGACCAGCCTAAACCCACTTAAATCACCTAGGTGAGCTATGGACCAATGGTCCCTTAATTTAAGGGATCTTTACCATATTTAGCCTTATTTTTAAAATAATTTTCCATCATCACTTGCCATTGGGAGTAAATTAGAATTAACCCTCCCCTGACCTGCTTGAGCCAAGAAGTGACCATACCCTGTCCAACCACCACCCCAACCACACAAAACAACCAGCCCAAAGGTGCACCCATTGGCCAAAACCCAAAATTAAACCACCCTAAGCTGGCCTAGTCTGATTGGTCAATAGAGCTCTTCATCCCTCCACCTAAGCATTGTTTTGCACCCACTGCCAAGCCTTAAGCTCCAACAGGGAGCCATCACAATAAGTTAACCCCTTCATAGCAAAAAAGTGTGTGCTAAAATCCTCTGGGAAACACTGTTAAAATCTCACCAGAGCCTCTCCAAACCATCCTAAGTGCAATCCCCCTGCTCTCAGCCACTCACAGCCACCAATTAGGGACAATTTCATCATTAAAATTTTCCCTAAAACTAGGACAGATTTCACTACTCCACCATAGTGCACCAAACTTCAATTGAACTTGCACACACCATCCACAGAGTGAGAGAAGTTGATTCCACACAAAAGCCCCATCAAACTGAGCCTCTAGCATAGGTCTAGACATACACCTGAAATGCACTTTGATTGAAATCATACCTAGACAATTCACCAGGGCCTAAGACTTCATCTGGAGGTTTGTTGAACCCAATTGAAACTACCATAACCATCTTCTTGAGGCCTTCCCTCTCCGACAAAGGTATTGAACCTCAACCATAAACTGAGCTTGTTTTGATTCTTCATGTGTAATGGCTTGATTTCATGCTTGATAAATATAGATATAGATATACTCATCTTGAGTAGATGAGGGTTTAGAAATAAACCCAATGCAATTTGGTTGAGTCTAGGGTTTAGTGCGAACGATTCTCGGGTTAAGTCATTTGGAGATAATAACAAAGAGCCGTCTAATCGCGTGTATATTTGATGGACGAAGGAGATCAAGCCGCATGAAGATATGATGCATAAAGCGTGGTTCGTGTGGCAGCTGAGGTGGATGGCAGTGGCAAATAGCTGTCGACGCTATTTTTGGTTGGAGTTGCCCGTAAGAAGCTGTCGGTCATCGGAATCAAAATCTCGTCGCCTGCTTTAGAAGGATATATTAATTTACATATATATATTTAGTTTTAGAAAAAATATGAAATCAAACTAAACCCATATTTTTCATAGTTGAAATGAAAGTGCGTTGTACCTCAAATCCTGTATCTATCACGAAGGATAAACACAAGACTTGAGGGTGAGACTTGATCAAATAAACTAAGGAATATATGACATCCGTTTGGTCTGTAAAACCTTTATATTTGCCGACAAGTTCCCCTATTTAATATAAAGGATTAAATAGGGTTTATATTAAGCTGGGTTTGGACATGCTTCCTATAAGGGCAAGCCCCTATAGTTAATTACATCTTAAATGACAAAAGTCCCCTAAGAAGACTCTCGATAAAAATCAGGAAATATTATCTTCAAGGAATTTCAAAGGGTAAGACTTTTTAATGACATCAAACGTAGAGCTGTGAAAGGGGTTTGGTTCAAATTTGGAACATTTTATTGTAGAGTCCAATGGAGGAAGAACTTGGGGATGTCATCGATCCAGAGGTGAACCCCGATGACTTCCCAAGTTATCCTAATGTTTGGCTTCAGTTTTTGAGAGAAATATTTAAGTGTTTGATTCTACAAATTTTATTAGTTAGGGCTTACATTCGTGTGAAACTTTCACACATATAGCCTGGAAGATGAGAGGATTTAGGTCGTGACAAACGATAGCCTCAGAGTCCTAAGATGAGTTAGGGCTTATATTGTATAACAGAGCTGTACAAAGGCCTAAAGATAAGGTGAGGATTTATGTTGCATAAGCAAGAAACCTCAAAGTCCTATGGCTTTGTTGTTTATGTCTAAGGAAGGAAGATTGGTTTAGCTGAGGAAGACAGGTTTTGTTATTGAAGATGACCGTGCTGCCCATCATGCCAGCTCTAAGCTCACAGTTGCAACGAGTTTGAGTTTTTTTAGTGTGTCAAGTTATAATGTCAAATCAGGTGGCCCTATGGTTGAAGTTCTTTAAATTTTATGGAGGCATGTTAAAGTTGATTAGAGCGACACCGGTTACGATCCTATGGTTCCCTCGTTTTGGTACCACTATTTTCTATTGGATTCATTTTGTCCAAATGAACTTACTAAACTCAACTTAATGAGTTTCGTAATTTCATTTAGACCATTGGAAGCCTCGTTAGCAACCGTAGATTACCTCCTCTGAGGGATTCCCGATCATCCGATAGAGATGTCTTAATTTAGTTGAAGTTGTAGTTTTGTGTGATGTTTGTGATTAAACTTTGAGTTGTTTTATATTTTAAATATTGTGGCGGTGAATTTTATCTTGGTTGAATGGCATGTTAAGGCAGTTTATATGAGACATGGAAGTAAAATCTTGAAAATCTATCTAACCCTAGGTCATATCTTGGTGGGTCCTTAGGACTTTAATTAGGGATGATTTTGTTAAGCAAAAAATATTAAGTTTAATAGATCTCTGAGGTATCCAACCCTAGGTCATATCCTGTTGTGGTGTAAGGCCTAGGTATGAATTCAACCTAGCACAATTTCAGTTGTTGGTCTACAANTTAGGACTTTAATTAGGGATGATTTTGTTAAGCAAAACATATTAAGTTTAATAGATCTCTGAGGTATCCAACCCTAGGTTATATCCTGCTGTGGTGTAAGGCCTAGGTATGAATTCAACCTAGCATAATTTCAGTTGTTGGTCTACAGCTATGGTGGAGGCTTTTTCAGAGGGTAATTTGATGGGACTTTGTCTTCTCTTGAAAGTGAAGGTGTGGGAATAAGCAATTGAGGTTTAATGGAGTTTCTAGGGATGTCCTATTTCTGCCCTAATTTTCAAGCTCAAAATTTGGGTTAGACAGGGGGAATAAAAGCAGTGGAGTGATTGGAATGGGAGGTGGAGGTCTCAAGAAAGCTCTGTGAGTGATTTAGGAAGCTTTCTCTGAGAAATTTTTTTAGCACACCTCCCAAGGCCGTGGAGGTGAGTTTTTATAAAAATGGTCATGGGGTGGCTCTCAAGGCACAAGTTTGGCTGCATTATGGTGCTTANGACCGTGGAGGTGAGTTTTTATAAAAATGGTCATGGGGTGGCTCTCAAGGCACAAGTTTGGCTACATTATGGTGCTTAGGTGGAGAGCAGAGGAGCTCTACAACTCAATTTGGCTGAGCTGGCCTCTGGGCTTGATTTGGGTGAAGTCCCATGGGGGTGGCTCTTGGTTTTAAGCTTTTTCAGCCACTAGGCTAGCTGGCCAGCCGGGGTGAGGTGGCTAGGTGCTCACGGCATCCAGAGGAATCCATCACAATAATTTAATGCAAATGTGTTTTGATTTGGCAAAGATATCTTAAGCATGTGTATTGTTGGGAATAAGATCTCTTAATTTGGGGGACTTTTGGTCCATGGCTTATTTTAGGTGGTTAGAGGTGTTTTGGCTCAGCTTTAGGGATCAAGNACAACTCAATTTGGCTGAGCTGGCCTCTAGGCTTGATTTGGGTGAAGTCCCATGGGGGTGGCTCTTGGTTTTAAGCTTTTTCGGCCACTAGGCTAGCCAGCCAGCCGGGGGGAGGTGGCTAGGTGCTCACGGCATCCAGAGGAATCCATCACAACAATTTAATGCAAATGTGCTTTGATTTGGCAAAGATATCTTAAGCATGTAAATCCATCACAATAATTTAATGCAAATGTGCTTTGATTTGGCAAAGATATCTTAAGCATGTGTATTTTTGGGAATAAGATCTCTTAATTTGGGGGACTTTTGGTCCATGGCTTATTTTAGGTGGTTAGAGGTGTTTTGGCTCAGCCTTAGGGATCAATTAATGGCTGGGGTGGAGTTAATTTGGTCGCTTTAGGATGGTTAGGTCACATTTAGTGCATGGGTCCAAGTGAGTGCAAATGACCAAATCTTGGGTTTGGTATAAGCTATCCATGTAAATTGGCCCAAATAAATGTTGCATTTGGTCTAGATGATCATAAGGAACAACATTTGTGAAGGATGGAAGTGGTTTTGAGCTCAATTGAAAGGTCAATTTGAGGGAATTTTGATTTTTACTCAATTTGGTCATGTTGGGCTAGGCTTGGGTCTAGCTTGGCTTAGCCTTGGGCTAAGTCAAAATTGATTATTGAAAATGGTCAATAGGGACCCCATGAAGAGTTTTTAACATGAATTGGATGCTAATTTGGGGGTTAAGGCAATACATTGGGTGAAATTTGGGGATTTAGCCAATTTGGGGCTAAATTTGAAAATTTTGGATTTAGGCCAAAATCAAATGGATTTGAGGCTTCACCAAGGCCAATTTATGGTTGATTCTTTTGTATAAGAATGTTATAAAGATTTTTCAACATTAATTGGGGCCAATTGACTAGGATATGGGTTCAATTTGGTGAGATTATGTCATATGGTCAAAATTAGGGTTTTGACCTAAATCAAAATTAGGCTCAAATGATGGGCCAATTAAGCCAGGATTTGGTCTAGATTGGTCATATCAAGAGTTAATTGNTCAAAATTAGGCTCAAATGATGGGCCAATTAAGCCAGGATTTGGTCTAGATTGGTCATATCAAGAGTTAATTTGAGTTTAGGATTAGAATTAGGGTCAATTGAGATCAAATTGATGGACATTTGAGTTGAATTTGGGGAAATTTGGTCCTTTAAAGGCAAATTTGGGGGTTTTGGTTAAAGATAATCAAAGTGGCCAAATTGGGTCAGGTGGTAGTTGAGAAAAATGAAATTGGGAATATTTGGNGAGATCAAATTGATGGACATTTGAGTTGAATTTGGGGAAATTTGGTCCTTTAAAGGCAAATTTGGGGGTTTTAGTTAAAGATGATCAAAGTGGCCAAATTGGGTCAGGTGGTAGTTGAGAAAAATGAAATTGGGAATATTTGAGATTTATTGAGATTTTTTGTGAATTTTTAGAGTTTTTGGATTTTTGGGCTATGGAGGGGTATTTTGGTAAATTGGGGGTGTTTAGGGGCGAAAGGCCAAGATGGGTATTTTTGATCGGATTGGGTAACTAATAACCCTAATTGAGCCATGGACCAAAAGAAATCCCATTTTGGGTCCTCTATGTACTGGTCTTAGTTAAACCATAGCCCTAGCGCTGGTAANGCCATGGACCAAAGGAAATCCCATTTTGGGTCCTCTATGTACTGGTCTTAGTTAAACCATAGCCCTAGCGCTGGTAGGTTTAGGGGACCATCTACATGAGTATCCCAAAAAAATCAAGGGACCTAGGCTAGAAATTTGAGTTTAGGGTTTGGAGTGATTGTGAGTGTAGATGAGTGTAGTGAGTGCCTTAGCCCTAGACCAATACCCAGGGTCAACCCTAAGGTCCAGGTGTCCTAAGGGTGACTCATTTTGAGTTTCCCTTATAGTGACCCCATCTACTAAGTGCTAGGGTTATGACCAATATGTGGAACTCCAAGTTGAGTAGAGAAGAGTGTAGAATTTCCAATGGTGAGGGTTTCATGTCTAGTTTTTTAAGAATATTCAATAGGAAAGTTCTATGGCTAGACCTTAGGTTACTAAAAAGAGAAAACTAAACCTCAACCAATAGTGAGGTCAACAAATGTACCCCAATAGGTGTGGAGTGCTGGGCAAGTGCACCGCGTGTATTGGCGTTGACCGATGAGTTGTGTGTGTGGTTTGTTTTTGCTGGGGATTTTAGTAGATGATCGTATAATTGAGATTAAGGAGTAGGGACTCTCGTTGGAGATCAGTGAGTGAATTTTGCGTTATGAAATTTCAGGTATTCATAAAGCATGGGAATTAGTATGCAAGTGTTGACCCCAAGGTGGAAATTGAAATTTAAGCATCAATTCTGAAAAGAAAAGAAGAGTCGGACTTTAGGCACCGACCTCAAAAGATGAGAATCATAATTTAGGTACTGATTGAAATTTAGGTATCAATCTCGAGAAGAGAGTCAAAATTTAAGTATCGACCTTAAAGATGAGAATCAGAATTTAGGTACTGATTCAAAAATGAAATTTAAAATTTAAGTATCAAAGTCAAGAAGAGAGTCGAAATTTAGGTATCGACCTTAAAAGATGAGAAACAGAAATTTGGTAGTGATTCGAAGATGTAAGAATTGAAATTTAGGTATAAATTCCGAGAAGAGAGTCAAAATTTAGGTATCAACCTCGAAAGATGAGAATTAGAATTTAGATACTAATTCAAAGATTTAAGAATTGAAATTTAGGTATCAATCCCGAGAAGAGAGTCGAAATTTAGGTGTCGACCTCGAAAGATGAGAATCAGAATTTAGGTACTGATTTGAAGATGTAAGAATTGAAATTTAGGTATCAATCCCGAGAAGAGAGTCAAAATTTAGGTGTCGACCTCGAAAGATAAGAATCAGAACTTAAGTACTAATTTGAAGATGTAAGATTTGAAATTTAGGTATCAATCCTGAGAAGAGAGTCGAAATTTAGGTGTCGACCTCAAAATGTGAGAATCAAGATTTAAATACTGATTCAAAGATGTAAGAATTGAAATTTAGGTATCAATCCCGAGAAGAGAGTTGAAATTTAGGTATCGACCTCGAAAGATGAGAATATTAATTTAGGTACTGATTTGAAGATGTAAGAGTTGAAATTTAGGTATCAATTCCAAGAAGAGAGTCGAAATTTAGGTATCGACCTCGAAAGATGAGAATCAGAATTTAGGCACCGATTCAAAGATGTAAGAATTGAAATTTAGGTATCAACTCCCAGAATTTAGGTACTAATTTGAAGATGTGAGAATTGAAATTTAGGTATCAATCCCGAGAAGAGAGTCGAAATTTAGGTGTCGACCTTGAATGATGAGAATCAGAATTTAGGTACTGATTCAAAAATGAGATTTGAAATTTAGGTATCAAACTCAGAGAGAGAGTCAAAATTTAGGTATCAACCTCAAAAGATGAGAATCAGAATTTAGGTACTGATTTGAAGATGAGAATTGAAATTAAAGTATCAATCTCGGAAGAGAGTCGAAATTTAGGTATCGACCTCGAAAGATGGGAATCAGAATTTAGGTACTGATTCAATGATGTAAGAATTGAAGTTTAGGTATCAATCCTGAGAAAAGAGTCGAAATTTAGGTATCGACCTCGAAAGATGAGAATCAAAATTTATAGAGTTGAAATTTAGGTATCGACCTCGAAAGATGAGAATAAGAATTTAGGTACTAATTCGAATATGTAAGAATTGAAACTTAGGTATCAATCCGGTGAAGAGAGTTGAAATTTAGGTATCGACCTCGAAAGATGAGAATCAAAATTTAGGTACTGATTCGAAGATGTAAGAATTGAAATTTAGGTATCAATCCCAAGAAGAGGGTCGAAATTTAGGTATCGACCTCGAAGGATGAGAATCAGAATTTAGGTACTGATTTGAAGATGTAAGAATTGAAATTTACAAAGAGCTTGTGGTGTTGAATTTGCAAAAGTGTATAATGTGGAGAGGTTGAGTTTTTTTTAAGAAAATTTGTAGAGCTTTGTGGGGTTTTGTGCAAAATGCAAAATTCTGTGGGGATGTGAAGAGAGTTAATGCAGATAAAGATGGTTGTGTTGCGCGCACAAAGAGTAAGAAACTTAGAGAATGGGAGAATCCACTCAACAGATTTTTATCACATTTAATTTTTCAAAATATGTCCTTAAAGCTTTAATTTTAATTAGTTTATTTTCAAAATAAATTTGTTTTGTCGTTTATTTATTTGTGATTATTTTTTTATATTTTATTTATTGTTAAAAATTTGTTGTTTCGTACATTGTTCATTGAAATTTTGAACCAACGCATGGTTCGTGGCTTTCATCCCTCGCATAAAAAGGCAACTGACAGAAATGCACTATTTGAGAGAAATTTCCATTAATTTGCTCCAATATAGATGTCATAAATCAAATATAGGCTAACCCCTCAAAAAGGTACATTATGTAGTTCATGTCAAAATACATCGAGAACATTTCATGATATGAATATATTGTAGACTGAATACATCAGAGACATGTCATGCTGTTAAAAGAAAGAAAGTGAACCCTATGTACCTGATATGTTGAGCTCTTGATCAAGCAGACCTTCTAAGTCATGCTCCAGGATAAGAGTTCCCTTCGCATGTACTTAGAGGTACAACCTTCTCACAGCTCGTATCAAAGTAACTCCTCAAATTCTGGGTCCTGCTAGAATCCATATGGCAGTTTACTGTCATCCATCTCATGGAAAGTCACAGACACCCTACGGTGTCGTACTCCTAGAATATAATGTTTGGCAACGTCTGCACCGTTGCCTTCAAGAACAAGTACTGAACTGACTGGTAGAGGAATCTCCACAGAACCACTGAATTCACCAGGGCCGACGATATCGATTTCCTTCCCAAATAGAATATTGCTTTTGCTTAGAAAGGCCTCACAAAATCATGATGATCAATGTGTGGGGGAATGCAATCACCCTCTTCAATGATATTGATAATGCAACTGTTGGGAATATAGCTAGCAGGTAGAGTATTCCATTTGACCATTCTTTTGATCATCCATGTTATCATTGGCGGTAGCAGATCTACTTGATTATGTCTGAGGATCCCAGGTGGATTCCCCTGTCTGTCATTTGTGAAGTTATAACAACAGCCACACTAGATGGTGATTCTTTCCTTCCCTCTCATCCATTTCTTTGGCTTGGAATATGTCCTTTCCATGAGAAGGCCCGCTCGGACTCTATCTCTGAAATCGAAGATACAGTCCACAATGCTTCTTTCATCAGTCTCGGAGAAAACCCTGATGTAAAGCTCCAGGCCTTCCAATATGTTGACAAAATTTCCGTGAACTTCTTCATAAAACTCAAATTATCTTTTATTTACATTACTTATCTTGTAGTATTCTACCATACCAAAGGTTGGCAGCTGTTGCGGGCGTTCCTTCCTTTGAGCATCGGCAGGAACCCAAACTAGTGCTGGTTGATCTGGAATGTGAGACTCAGCCTCTAATGGGATGTATGACTCTGGGCTCCACGGTACATACTGATCTGTCCCCAGTGAAACATATGGTTCATCCATCAAGAAATCCAAAGTCTGAGACTCGTTGGTGCTTGAAGTATACTCTTCCAATGTACTGAAATGTTGTTGATGCAGAACATTGCAATCTGGGCATTCTACAAACGCACCCGTAGCTGATGTCCCGGCCGGTATCTCAACGTTGCACGTCGGGCAAACCATGCACAAAACATCTGAAACTGAAAGTATGTTTGACTCTGTCACAAACCCTGGTTCTTCATCCGTCGTCGGTAAGCTAGCAGCAGTTTCTTTCAGATCTAGATTATAAATATGCCCCTCAGGAATAGGGGTGAGCAAGTTGTTCATCTCTCTTTTACGTTTGCATTCTTGTAGTAGAAAAACTCTTTGCTTCTTANCCCCTCAGGAATAGGGGTGAGCAAGTTGTTCATCTCTCTTTTACGTTTGCATTCTTGTAGTAGAAAAACTCTCTGCTTCTTGTGGCTAGCATTCCTGCGTTGTGTCCTGCAAAGCGGAGTACTTGGTAGTCGTTCGTTATTGGCAGCTATTAAGCTTCCAGCAGATGTAGCCACCATGGTGGGCAGACGGCTGGGCCCCTCCATCGGATCTCGCTTTGTTATTACGTTCTTGCCCTTGCGTGATACATTATATTTTGCGGTCACTCTCAGTAGTGAAGACAATCCTTCTTTCTCTTTGCAACTGACTACGTCCATTAGAGGACCTCATAGTCCATGTCAACTTGGTTGAAATCCACGTTGAAGTCTATGATACCACCCCGCGGTGCCATCTCCTCATTTAATATGAGGTTCCAGCCATCCTGGAAAGCAAAGACCAGCCTTTGTCCAGACATTTTTCTGCAGACGACTAGAAAAATGTTAGTGGGCTGAAACTTGGCGTGAACAAGAACAAAACAAAGTATTCATTAAAGTAAATTTAAGTTTATTTTGGTGAATGAATTGTTTATTTTATGTATGAGTTTTGATTAATTTAGTGGAATATTATACTCAAAAGTGGAAAGAAGAAAATTTGAAGTTTAAAGTTTCTTTATTAAAATTTTCATTATATGGAGGTTAATTACAAAATTTGGATCCGGTCATAGACATTTGCNTGAGGTTCCAGCCATCCTGGAAAGCAAAGACCAGCCTTTGTCCAGACATTTTTCTGCAGACGACTAGANACGGGATTTCAATTTCGATGACCGACAGCTTCTTACGGGCAAACCCCACACCAAAAATAGTGCCGACACTTCCTCTTTCTGATTCTTCTAAATCTTCACTTTTGTTTGTCACAGATTCACAAGAGAAGATAGTTTTCTTTAGAGTCACGTAGTAGGCAGTATCTTCATGAATACCAACTTCATGCACTGAAAACGATTGTAGATCTCCCTTGATGCAATGTTCTTGTCCTTCTTTATAGTACTTGATGCACTGATGTAGAGACTATGAAACCAGGTTGTGATCGTGAATCCATGGTCGACCAAGTAGAGCGTTGAAAGAGGTCTCGACATTGATGATATGAAACTTGGTGGTTGTCACTAGTTCTCTAACTTTCATAAGTAATGTAATTGATCCAAGCGCTCTCTATCCCTTTTGGTTGAATCCTCTTAACATCATTTTATTGGTCGTAAGTTCCTGGGCTTCAATGTTCAAATAGGTCAATATTCGTAGACTCATTAAGGTTAGTGATGCTTCAGGATCTACTAAAACTCTGGACAACACAAATCTACCAATGTTAACGGAGATATATAGTACACGATTGTGGTCGGCAGTACCGAGTAGCAAATCTTCATCCGTAAAGGTTTCCTAGAATATTTTTTCAACAAGCAAACTTCACCTGAGGATTTACAGACAAATTGGGCTAAGCAAATCTCTGGGTCGAGCAAAGTTGTAACCAGAGACTCTCCTATCTCCTTTGACAGGATCAGAATGTCGTAGATGCTTAATATGGCCGGAAACTCCTACGATGAGCTATCAAGGTGTAATCCATTTTGTATGATCCTCCAATTTTCTCTTGATTATGTTTTTCTTCCACTGGCGGAGGTGGAGGTAGCTCTTCTTGAGTTACTATGTGCTTTGCTTTATCTATTAGAGCTATTCTTAAGGGTAATACTCTCTCGCTCCTCAAGTTTACCTCTGTAATTTCTTCTTCGTGAGATATCATTATCAAATCTTTAGTGTTTTTTCTTTGTCGGAAAGATTTAAGTCAATGACAAGTGGTGCACCATGGTGCTCGAGGATTGGTTCCTCACTTCCGGCACTGTCGTTAACGGTATTGTTGATGTCTCCTTCGATCTTGTTAGCAAGTTCATCGGACTCAAGTACAATTTGAGGATCATTTTGATGATTGAGATTGAAGTAAGATTAGTCATAATCGACTATGTTATCACCAGAAATAGTTAAAATGTAGTTGAAACCATAATCATTATCTTTAGAGGGGTAGAAAGAAAATCATACAAAGTCGGAGGTTTGAGGATTTTCCTCCCCAAATTCGAGACAACCAATCTATTAGAGGCAGCCTTTATCCTACCCCTCATGCTATCAGTCTTCATAGAGGTGTTCTTCTTCTTCTGTGTCTTTGATGATGACGGATCTTCTGGTGAAATCTTCATCTCGGGCTTGGAAGGTTGAAAACTTTCAACGGAGGCTTGTTTTGAAGCGCTTTGAATCTAGTTCAATATTTTCTTGGACGATTTGCTCGAGACTATACTCCATCTCTCTTTTCCAGTATACATTTCAATCAGAGAGATTAGCTCAATCAAAATCATATTTATGGAACCTTTTTTAGGTTTTTTTAAATATTCTTTTGGGATCGTTATATTCCCTTCTTTAAGGTTTCTCTCGAGCCAATCCTTCAAGATGAAATAATCTTCTATAGTGTGCCCTAGTAATCTGTGATACGGGAAAAAAATTGGTTGATCTTTCTTGTTGACCTCTTCGGGTTTCTTTGGATCTGGTAGCCTAATCTCAGGCTTCTTCATCAGACTTCTGAACATCTTGAGTACTGCTTCATCTTTGAAGGAATACACCACTTTCCTTTGTTCTACAATGGTCATTTTATTATTCTCCGGTCGGTATGATCCTCTCTGAGACGGTTGCTGGCTAGACTTGCCATATTGCAGTTTTTGTTGTTGAGTGTGTTGTGATGACAATTGTCGAGGATTTTCTACATGTATCTTCATTGGTTATTTTCATTTATCATCAGTTGTCTCTATTTCAGACTTCTTTCCAAATATTTTGATTGCCTTGGATTTCTCATGAGAATCAATATGTTTAATTTCTTCTTGGAGACTGTTGGCTTTACTGAGTAGCTTCTCAAAGGATTTAATGGAGAAAGTTCTAAGCATGAATGCTACTGGCCCATGAATGCTCTTGAGTAAGATCTCAATTACGTGATGTTCTTGTAGCTGAGGTTCACATTTCATGCTAAGGTTTCTCCACTTAAAGATGTAATCCATACAGTCTCATTGGGCTTTTGCTTTTCCATCACGAGATCTCCAATAGACACATGATGTTGTGCTCCAACAAATCTTTTCACAAATAATTGTTCCGACTCGATGAATGTTTTAACTGATCTGTTGGGCAAATCTGCATACCAATCGAAAGCAATCCCTGAGAGGCTGCTGAAAAACTGTTGGAAGAGTAAGGCTTCTTTGCCTTTTGTGTTGCCACAACTAGCTCGAAAATGTGCTATGTGCTATCTAGGATTTCCAATCCCGTCAAATACCTTAAAGTTTGAGGACTCAAAACCTTTAGGGAATGGTACGATATCAGATTCTTCCAGGTAAGGTCTACCTTTTAAAACTAATGCACCACCCTTAGATTGGGTTAAGGCCTCCTGAACTTGCTCGACCATTTGCTTAAATTCCTTCTCTAGTATGGTGCTTAATGGAGAATCCTTCTTTGGTTACTCATCTATGTTTGCTGAAGCAACTTCCCTTCTTTCATCTATGATATGTATAATCTCGGGTTGGTTGACCTCTAGAGAGGCTAACTATGGTACTAGAGATTGTCCTTGAATTGTGGCCATGAAGATCATGGATGTGGCCATCTCTTCTATCCTTTTCTTCAGCTGTCTGACTTGCTCATCCCTTAGGAGGATAGCCCTACGCAGCGTATCTGTGGAATTTTCTTCGATGAGAGGTTGAGCCTCGCACACAAATGTAGCGGCTTTGGTTTCAATGACATGAACATCCATAAAATATTCATTGCAGTAATCATTGAAGTCAAAATCTTCATCATCGTCCATAAAAACTCCATGTTCTGAGCCAACTCAGAATTCTCGACCCTGACCTTTTCAACCTTTTCCTTGATTATTGATTCTTGGATGTCTTAAAATATGGAGGACATTGTTGGACCTCCTCCACTTGTTCTTCCATCTCGGTGGCAATTGCTACGATGATATCAGATATTTCAGACCCTAACTTCATTATTTGATCTCGCCCTACGGGCTTATTGGACTGTATCGGTACGACAACCTTGGGTATCCATACCCTTTTCTTTGACAGTGATGTATTGAGATGAAGAGTCTCGGTAGGAACATTGGTATGTTGAGGAGAAGTATGCTTTATGGTGCAGACCAAATACGGTGCTAGGTAACTTCTTCATCTTTTCTCTTGGGAATTTAGGAACATCCTTGTAGTGGGTGAATGGTAGAATTCTTGGACCTAGACATGAATTAACTAGTCGACGACCTGCGGTCCTAGTAACGGTAGAATCGGTGGTGACAATAGCGGTATGAACTCTGCTCCCCAAATGGAACCAGACAGAAATGCAAGCAGGTAAAGTTTCAGTTGACTTCTGGGAGCATCTGACAAACCTGATGTCCATTATAATTTATTTCTTCATGCGAGGGGATACTGCATGTCCCACTCATTTAAGTAGTTCACTAACTAACTGATACACAAAAAATATATGAATTTTTAGACATATATTTTATACTTATTTTTGGTGATATTCCACCTTAATGGAAGGTATTTTGATGTTTTCTTGCAGGTTGTTGATTTTTAGGACTTAAAACAAAAAGTAAGCAAAAAAAATGGAATTTGGAGTTAAAATAATGTTTTTAAAGAAGTACTCAACGCCTACCGCGCCAAAGGTAGCTCCGACAGTGCAGAACAACGGAACAACTGAAATTTTACTCAGTGCCGACGGCGCCAAAGGCGGTTTAGCCCCTACTTTTAGAAGGTTCAATGTATTTTGATAATTTTTGAAGAGTTCATGGAGGCACCTCTTGGAGAATCGACGTTGGGCTTTATATGGGGCCAAAATTCATCAGGAAAAAGACTCCTTTTCGCTCCAAGACATTCCTCCATGCTCCATTTTCACCACAATATTGGAGTCCATTAGTGATTTTTCTTTTATAGTTTAGAGTTTGTTTGGTGATATTTAGTGTGAAACTTTCTGTAAGAGTGTTGGACAAGGAGAAAAGTGAGATATCTTTTTCTTGCATTTCAAAGGAAAGGCTTGAGAAAGAGTTTCAGATAAGTCTGGTTTATTTATTAGTGTTGTATGAACTTTCTTTTATATATGAAATTTTTGTTTTGCTGTGTCTTTCTTCTGAAGTCTGAGTAGTATACTCTATCTTTCTCACTACTATGAGATATGGTAAAATGAAAAGATAATATGATGTGTCAATATAAAAATATACATAAAATTGTGGTGATTTTTCAACTTTAAACTTAATTTACATTTGATTTGGCCAATTGAATTGTTAAAATGTGTTGTGAAACATATTATCCAAGAAATAGAGTATGAGTTCTACAACAGAGTGAGGATCACATTTGATTTCATGGAGGATAAATTTGTTCATGGAATTAAGTGCAAATAAATAGGGAAATATTCTTTGTTGGGTGTAAAATTGGAGAAACATTAGGGTGATAGAATAAAATCCCCAATTCAGTCTTTGTGTTTAAAAACTAAAGTGAGAGTTAGCCTTCAGGAGAAGGGAAGTGGGAGTCGGTATCCTCCTAGCCTAGCCACGGATTTAGTGACTAAACATAGTATTAACCACTGATTTTATAGCATTGTATTAGGGTATAGAATTATAATTGCTCCTATTTGGCACAATACATATTATAAACATTTATCTCATCTCATTTCACCAGAACCTTATTGTAGTGGGAAGGAAGCTTTTTCACATAAAAAATTCTCATTAAATAAACATAGTTAGTAGATTATTATTTACTTTTTAAACTTTGCATTTCTATTTTGCCAATAGTTAAGTACATTAGTTTTGATAACATCTCAACATTCAAAATTAGTGACAGTGATTTCGTTTGATTTTCTGTAAATTTCCTAGTAAAACTTTTAACTGCCAATTTACACCTTCCCTGTGGGATCAATATTTGGGGCATAAATAGAAAGTCCTTTATTACTTGATAATGATACATATACTTGCGTAGAATCCCATTATTAATTGCCTATAATTATATATATTTTACATAACTTACTTTTCATATAAGGATCAAGTTTTTGGCGTTGTAGTGGTGTCAACTTAATAAATCCTAACATATAAAAAATCGGGATCAAGTTTTTGGCGCAGTTGTCAGGAAAGGTTAGAGTTAAATTTAGGTAATTTAAATAGTTTTGATAAATTAATAAAGTTAGAGATAATATATATACTATAAAAATATATAAAAAAATATTAAAAAAATCAAAAATCCAAAAAGAATTTTACTTTGCTTACTTTATTTATTTATGTGAAATATTGGATCTGAAGACTTGGTACCTTACAATTCAGAGTTGGAACGTACTACTAGAAAAATTTCAAAATAACAAAGAGATTAAAAATTTAAAAGAAATGGCAAATAACTTAGAAAATCCAATAAATGAGAATCGACAAAGACCTTTAAAAGATTATACGAATCTGACAGCAGATGAACTTCACTTGACTATTCAAAATCCTGACGTTACTGCTAATTCATTTGAGCTTAAACCTGCTATTATCTAAATGGTACAAAATAATCAGTTTTGAGGATCACCTACTGAAGATCCTAACTTACATCTTGTTAGTTTTCTTAAGATTTGTGCTACATTTAAATATGACGGAGTGTCTAATAATGTTGTTAGGCTTAGACTTTTTTCTTTTTCATTAAGGGATAAAGCCAAGGCTTGGTTAAATTCATTAGAACCTGGATCTATTAGAACTTGAGGAGAACTATTACAAAAATTATTGGCTAAATGTATTCCACTTTCAAAAACTGCTATGCTTAGAAATGATATTACATCATTTTGTCAGTTTGAAGGGGAATTGATATTTGAAGCCTGAGAAAGATTTAAAGATCTTCTTAGAAAATGTCCAAGCCATGCTTTTCCAGATTGGTTAATAATTCAAACCTTTTACAATGGATTAGTAGGATCACTATGATCTATTATAGATGCTGTTGTGGGTGTATCATTACTGTCAAAACCTTTTGATGAAGCATATTCTTTAATTGAAGAAATGGATACTAATAATTTTCAATGGCCCTCTAAAAGGGTAAATCTAAAGAGAGTAGCCAGTTTCTTGATTCTGATATAATGTCTATTTTGGCATCTCAATTTGCTGTTATTTCTGAAATGTTTGATCAGATAGGAGTGAACTATACTCAAATACCCCAAGTGTTAGAGGAAAATTCACTGGGACAAAATTTGATACTCAACCATCTTATGAAACTTTAAACGCTATAAATAATCGAAATAACAATCCCTATTTTCAACTGGGACAAAATATTGATACTCAACCACTGGGACAAAATATTATAACAATCCGGTGATTCCATCTAGAAATTTGAATAATCAAGGAAACACTAATTTTCAACCTTATTATCCTCCAGCATTTAACTCTAATCCTAACCCAAAAGTAAGGAAAAGAAGTTGACGATGGAAGAAGTGATGTTGAATTTGGGAAATCAAATACAAAATCAAGGCACTGCAATTAGAAATACTGAAAATCAATTAGAACATATTGCTACTGCACTTAGTAACAGACCTTTTGGAATTCTTCTGAGTACGGTGGAAGTTAATCCAAAAGATCAAAATAAAGAGCAAATTAAAGCTATTCAATTATGAAGTGGAAAAGAAGTTGAAAAAAGGATCCAAAGAGAAACTAAAGTTGATGAAGAGAAGGAATAAATGGAAAATGATCAACATGAAAATGAATAAACACAAGTTGCTTTAGAAAAACCATTACCTCCATTTCCTCAACGACTGAAGCAGAAAAATAAAGATAAACAATTTATAAAATTTTTTAAAATCCTTAAGAAATTAACGATAAATATTCCTTTCGTTGAAGCTTTTGAATAAATGTCAAGTTATGTGAAATTTATGAAGGATGTACTAAATAAGAAAAAGAAGTTTACAGATCATGAAACTGTTGCACTCAGTGAAGAGTGCAGTGCTATTATTCAGAAAAAAACTTCCTGAAAAATTAAAAGATTCTAGTAGTTTTACTATACCTTATGCATATGGTGAAAAGTTTTATGGAAAAACCTTATATGATTTAGGAGCAAGAAGCAATATTATGCCCTTATCAATCTTTAAACATTTAGATTTGGGAGAAATTTCCCCTACTACTGTAACTCTTCAGTTAGCTGATCGATCAATAACTTATCCAAAAAGAGTTATAGAGGATGTAATATTAAAAGTGGATAAATTTATTTTCCCTATAGACTTTATAGTATTGGATATAGAGGAAGATAAAGATATTTTTATTATTTTAGGAAGAATATTTCTTGCAACAGGAAGGGCTGTAATAGATGTGCAAAAAGGAGTATTAATAATGAGCGTTAATAATCAAGAAGTAAAATTCAATACAAAAGCTATGAAATATCCTGCAATAGAAAAGATAATGAATGTTTCAGGATGGAAGTAGCTAATTATCTGAGTAATGAACAGTTTAAGAATGAGTGTGAAGATAAATAAAGCAAGGAGAAATTTTTGAGAATGATGATGAAATAAAAAGAAAAGATTTGGATTATATTCAGGACAAATTTGAAACGTTAGGCTTGTTAGAAAATGATAGTAAAAATCTTATTCCTTCAAATATTAACCCACATGAACTTGAACTAAGATATTACCTGCCTATTTAAAGTATGTATTTTTAGGAGAGTCATCTACATTGTCTGTTATTATAACTTCTGAGTTCACTAAAATTTAAGAACAAAAGTTGATTGAAATGTTGAACAAGTATAAAAAAGGCTTTTGGATGGACTTTAGCAGATATTAAAAGAATTAGTCCTTCAATTTTTATGCACAGAATTTTATTAGATGAATAATATGAACCTAAAGCTGATCCTTAGAGAAGATTAAACCTAATAATGAAATAATTTGTTAAAAAAGAGATTTTAAAATGGTTAGATGCTGGAATTATATATCCTATTTCAGATAGTGTTTGGGTAAGCTCAATTCACTGTGTTCCGAAGAAAGGAGGAGTGACTATTGAAGAAAACGAGAAAAATGAATTAATACCAATAAGACAATTTACTGGTTGGCTAATTTGTATTGACTATAGAAAATTAAATATAGCCACTAGAAAAGATCACTTTCCTTTACCTTTTCTAGATCAAATGTTGGATAGATTGGCTGGGAATAAATATTATTGCTTTTTAGATGGATATAACAGTTATCATCAAATTTTAATTGCTCGAGAGGGTCAAGAGAAAATAAAATTTACAAGCCCATATGGAACATTTGCTTTCCGTAGATTGCCTTTTGGATTATACATTGCACCTGCAACATTTCAAAGATGCATGATGTCAATTTTTAGCAATTTTATAAGACATGAAATGGAAGTGTTTATGGATGATTTTTCTATATTTGGGAATTCATTTGAGTTATGACTTAATAATTTAAAAAAAGTTCTGAAAGTATGTGAAAAAATAAACCTAGTATTAAATTAGGAAAAATGTCAATTTATGGTTGCAGAAGGTATTGTTCTTGGGCATAAAATTTCTAAAAAAGACATGGAGGTAGATCTTGCAAAAATCCAAGTTATAAAAAAATTAACACCACCTACTAATGTTAAAAGGGTGAGAAGTTTTCTAGGATATGCTGGTTTTTACAAGCATTACATAAAAAAATTTTCAAAAATAACTAAACCACAATGCCAACTTTTAGAAAATGATAAAAAATTTTATTTTGATGAGGAATGCCTAAAAGTATTTGAATTATTTTAGAAAAAATTAGTCATTGCACCTATGATAGTATCACCTAACTAGGAAAAATAATTGAAATAATGTGCGATGCTAGTGATTCTGCTATTGTGGTTGTATTAGGACAAATGTACGACAAAGTTTTTAAAGTTGTATATTATGCTAGTAAGTCTCTAAATGATGCACAAATTAATTATACTACTACTGAAAGAGAGTTATTAGCTATTGTATATGCCTTTGATAAATTTAGACCCTATTTAATTGAAACTAAATGTATAGTGCATACAGATCATTCTGCTATTAAATACTTAATGCAAAAGAAGGATGCTAAATAAAGATTAATTAGATGGATACTTCTATTGCAAGAGTTTGATTTTACTATGATTGATAGAAAGGAAAATGATAATCAAATAGCTGATTATTTGTCTAGAATAAAAATATAAATATTAACGAATTTTACAAATGAAATTTTAGAAACTTTCCTGATGAACAGCTATATAGTATTGATGAAATGGATGTACTGTGCTATGCTGATATAGTGAATTATATCGTAAGTGATATTTTACCACCTGATATGAAAATGCCAAAATTAAACGATATAATAAATTATATTGTAAGTGATAATCTACTACCAGATATTAAGAATCAACAATTAATAAAAAATTATATATGATTCAAAAGATTATTTTTGGGATGACCCATATTTATATAAACAATGTAAAGATTTAATTATTAGAAGATGTGTGCCTTATGAAGAAACTCAATAGATAATTGAAATATGTCAAGATATATTTTATTAGCCTACTATTTTTAAAGATGTTAATGAATATATTAAAATTTGTGATAGATGTCAACGAGTAGGAAATATTTCTAGAAGAAATAAAATGCCTCTAAATTACACATTGGAAGTTAAAATATTTGATGTGTAGAGATTAGATTTTATGGGCCCATTTATGCCTTCATTTGGAAACTTATATATATTACTTACTGTTGATTATATGTCCAAACAGATTGAAGCTGTTGCTGTACATAGATGAGATGCTCAGAGTGTTTCTAAATTTTTAATTAAAAATATTTTTACAAGATATGGAATGACGAGAGTAATTATTACTAATGGAGGATTTCATTTTAAGAATAAGTGAATCTAAAATTAATTAAGAAATATGATATTATGCATAGATTCTCTACTGCTTATCATCCTCAGACTAGCGGTCTAACAGAGATATCAAATCATGAAATTAAACGTATTTTAGAAAAAGTTGTAAATCCTTATAAATTGGATTTGTCTACTAGACTAGATACTGCATTATGGGCATATAAAATTGCTTTTAAGACTCCTATAAGAATGTCCCCAGACAGACTGATATTTTGAAAAGCATGTCACTTACCAGTAGAATTAGAGCATAAAGCATTTTGTGCCTATAAGGAATTTAATTTTAATCTAAAAGATGCTGCTGAGAAAAGATTATTGCAACTCAATGAACTTGAGGAGATTATAATGAAGCATATGATAATGCAAAAATCTATAAAGAAAAAATGAAAATATGGCATGATCGAAAGATTATTCAAAAGGAATTTGAACCTGGACACGAAGTTCTGTTATATAATACAAGATTGAGATTGGTTTCAGGAAAACTGAAATCCGGATGTTTAGGACCATTTAAAGTGATTAAAGTTTAACATTATGTAACTATTGTTTTTAAAGATCCTAGCACTGGAAAGGTATTTAAAGTTAATGGGCATCGTTTGAAACATTATTATGAAGGGTACATACCTTAATTTAAAGAAGTTTTAATGTTAAGTCAACCCAAATAAGCAAATGGTGTGTCGGGCTGATGACGTTAAACCAAACGCTTTGTGGGAGGCAAGCCTTACATATATGTCTATGTATTACTATTTTGTTTGATAAATGTCTTATATATTAGTAGATAATAATTCTACACAATTTCATTAATTATAAATTAAGTCAAATATTGGTATTGGAGAAAAAGTTGGACTTAGATTGAACAAAAAATGGAAGTCGCAAAATTTTGGCTACTGGTTCCGACGGTGCCCAAGAAAACAAACCTCAGCGCCGACAGTACCGAGAGAGGTTTGATGGTTCAGATGACTTTTGGCGGACTTTGGCGGGATTTTGCTCCATAATAACTACCAGGAGGTGTTTTTAAAGTCCTAAAAACTTCCTAGGATGCTTAGAAACTTCCTAGGATGCTTAGAAACTTCCTATTTTCAAATTCCATGGCTTTCAATTCCAGAAATACTTCAAGATATGGAGTATTCAATCGAAGAAAGTTTATTAGTTTTGACGTGAAGAGATTATACCGTAAAGTTATTATGAAGAAGAGATTGATCAAGGAAAGAGGATTTGTTAATCATGGATTGATCAATCCAAGTGCTCCAGTTGACAAGATCATTTTCTAAAGGCGATAAAAAGTTCTGTGTTACATTACCATTGCAGTTGTGATTCCAGTAGTGAAGGACTTCTATGCAAATCTACATGGAATTACCCATGGAGTTGTCTTCGTACAAGGTAAGGTTGTACCATTTACTCCTATGAGGATTAATGTCTTGTATATGATAAAAAATATATTAATATGTCATTATACAAATCATTCCTACGTGAGATTTGATGCAAGATGTTTATAATTTTCTGACGGATGAATGCGATATGTGGGAAGTACAAGATGAAGGATATATTAGGTTTCCTGCTTCATAACTTAATTGAAATTTGAAGTAGTGGAAATTCTTTATTTGTACAAATTACTCCCTACTATAAAGATTGGTAGAGTCACCAAGAAAAGTGTTATTTTAAGTTGTTGTATTCAAATGGAAAACCTATTGATATAGGATCAACCATATTCAAATCTGTTATGGGTATCATTATGAATGGGCCAATTTATGGACTTGGGCATCATTCTACAATTTTTTTTTATTTGCAGTCTATCCCAAGTGCCATATGAAAGTTGGGAAAAAGTTTTACTACAATGGGAGCCCATGATCCCTATTGAATATCAGTATGTTGATAATGGAAATGAAGCACTAAATGCTATTATGGACCATTCTTCACATGCTTCAACTCCATTAATACCACCAACAGTAGGAAGTTCGCTTGCTTTAGAGAAGTAATTGAAGAAATTTGAAAGGCAACTTCAAAGTATTATGAATGCAGTGGGACATCTCAAATACCTTTTTGGTCACCTTGATTGGAGAATAAAAGAAAATTTTGATTATTCTGAAACTTTTGAAGCAGGATTAATTTCGATGTTTAAAGAAAATGGGTGGATGGAAGAAAATTCCACAGATTAATTCACGGACCAATCCTTCTACAACCTATATGTTCATTACCAATCCATTGGAGATATTAGAGGAGGTGAAAGCACTGAAGATGAATCAGAATGACTGAAGACTTTGGATTCTCTACTTGCTTAAGAATATTTATGTATTTGATGTAATTGTGTGGATTTGATTTGATTTGGTTTGTTTTGTTTTTTTTTTAGAATTCCAAACTTTGATTCTGTGTATAGTTTTGTGTTAGCATTTAGTGTTGTGGCTTGATTTCGACGCTGATTTATAATTAGTTTGCTTAATAAGTGTGAATGTGTGATTTCTGAAATGTGTTTGTAAAAAGTGTATTTTCATATATAAAACGAAGTTTATTCTGGTTTGTGAAAATATTTATTTGTGAATGTTTATTCGTGAATTATTGTTAGATAAAAATTTATGTTTAAAATACTAAAAAAAACTTTGGAATAAATTAAAATGAAATTGAAAATTAACAAAAAATAAAAATAGTGAATTTCAGGCCTTCAGGCATGAGCGCCGATGGCGCCTTCGACCCTAGAGCAGTAATATCCCCTTTAACTCGAGATTTTCACTGCAAAACCTCCATTTTTACCCCTAAAGTCACCTTAAACCTTCAATTTTCACCTTAGGGCTTGATTTTGGGCAGATTCGAGGCGATTTAGAGGCAAAAGAACTTTAGATTTCATTTTCTCTAGGTAAGAGCTACACTTTAAAGTAAAAAATTTTTATTTTCACTAAAGATTTTTCTCACATTGCCTAGATCTGAAAGTTTTGTTTTTTTTAGAGGTTTTGAGAAATGCTTTGGTGAAAAACTTTTACTTAGTGGATTTAAGTTTATGGTGCTTTATATTTTGATTTTCTGAATTTTGGAATTTTTTCAAATTTTTTTCAAATTTTTCTAGATTTCCTATGACACCTAGATCGAGCAAAAAAAATTGAATATGATGAGAAAAAGTTTGTTAGCTTTAAAACTAGTGCTCGATTTCATAGTCTTTGAGAAAAAAAAGAAAGTGATTCCGGATCGAGGTTTCAAAAATTTGGGAGGAGAAGTTGAATGGTTGATTATAACTCGACAGCGGGAAAGTTGACCTATGAGTCTCATGTTGGTTGGAGATCTGGAAGTTGACATTAGAGGATGATTCCAACAAACCATTATAGTGAAGTGACCAAGGATAGAGTCATTCTGAACTACTATATTCAGTAAGTGATGGATGTAAATGTAGGCTCTATCATTTATATGAACATTTGATATATTGCTCTAGGAGAGACCACTGGTGGATTGGCACACCCTACTCTCATTTATACACTTTGTGAGCATGCAGGGGTTGATTTCAGACCTGATGAGGAGTGAATTGAGACTTAGAGATCGAGTGGGCTTGCAAATATTAAGACCTATGAGTCTCATGTTGGTTGGAGATCTGGAAGTTAGGTCAGGGATATTCCTTCTACATCTAGGACCCCTACTTTTAGTGAGCCTACTTCAAGTGAACTCAATAACAGGGAGTTATTGCACCAGATCATGATTCAGTAGGGAGATATTTTGAGGATGTATCATATGATGCAGAACATCGAGGCCAGAAATGCTCATATAGATGATCAGATTCACCAGAAGTTTGAATATGATGCTGCTTATGATGATGCTTTAGTGAATATCTGAGGGGTGATCATACAGTTTAGTTCCCTATTCACCCTGTTTATACTCCATATTAGCAGTAGAGGTTAGATGTTAATGATGAAGAAGATGATTACTGGTGAATTTTTTGTTTGTTTATTTGTTTGTGTTGTACTTTGTGATTGTATTGTTTATTTTGCGATATTGCTGAGAATCTGTCGTTATGTTGTAATGTGTAAAACTATTTTCATTTTTTAAATTTTGTTTAGTTTTGTTGTTAGTTTCAGTACTTTATTTTATGTATTGTAATTAACTCTTTCTCAGCAAATTTTTTATGTATTTTGTTCAATTTAAAGNGGATATTTTAATATATATATATATATAAGTTTTATAAAAATATGAAATCAAACTGACCCCATTTTTTTCACAATTTAAATGAAGAGCCCTATACCTCAAATTCTGTATCTATCCTGAAGGATAAACATAAGACTTGAGAGTGAGGCTCAATCAAATAAATTAAGAAATATATGACATATGTTTGGTCTGCAAAACCATTTTATTTGCCTACAATTTCCCTTATTTGATATTAAAAATTAAATAGGGTTTATTTTAAGCTTGATTCCGACAAGCTTCCTATAAGGGTAAGCCCTTATAGTTAATTACATCTTAGATAACCAAAGTCACCTAAGAAAACTCTTGATAAAAATCAGGGAATACTATCTTCAAGGAGTTCAAAAGGATGGACTTTTCAACAAAATCAGACAAAGAGGTGTGAAATGGGAATAGCTCAAATTTGGAACATTTTATTGTAGAATCCAAAGGAGGAAGAATTAGGGGATGTCATAGATTTGGAGGAGAATCTCAGTGACTTCCCAATCTATCTTATTGTTTAACTTCAGTTTTGGGGAGAAATTATTTAGTTGTTTCATTCTGCCAATTTTATTAGTTTAGGGCTTACATTTGTGTGGAAGAATCACACAAAAAGCTTGGGAGATGTGAGGATTTAGGTTGTGACAAACGACAACCTCATAATCTTAAGATGAGTTAGGGCTTATATTGTACAGCAGAGTTGTACAAAGGCCTGAAGATGAGGTGAGGATTTATGTTGCATAAGCAAACTACCTCAAACTCCAATGGCTTGGTTATTTAATTCTAAGCAAGAAAATTGGTTGAGCTAATGTAGACGTGTTTTGTTGTTGAAGATGGCCATTGTGTCCAACATGCTAGCTCCAAGCTCCTTACTATAATAAGTTTAAATTTTTTGTTGTGTCAAGTTATGATGTCAAATCAGATATCCGAATGGTTATAGTTCTTTAAATGTTATGGGTCACATTAAAGTTGATTAGAGTGACCTTTGTTAAGATCCTACAGTTCCCTCATTCTGGTACCACTATTTTCTATTGGATTCACTTAGTCCTAATGAAGTTACTAAACTCAACTTAATGAGTTTCACACTTTCATTTAGACCGTGGGAAGCCTCATTAGCAACCATAGGTTACCTCCTCTGAGAGATTCCCGATCATCCGATAGAGACATCTTAAATTAGTTGCAATTGTTGTTTTGTAATGTTTGTGATTAAATTTTGAGTTTTTTTATATTTTGAATGTTGTGGCGGTGAGTTTTAGCTTGATTGATTTTAGTTTTGGTTTTGGTTTTGGTTTTGCGGCTATCCCAGCAGTTTTAGTTTTCATGTAGGGTGACATCGTTGTTTAACATGCAGGTTTGTGTTTTTTGTTCAAACATGTAGGTGATTAAGAATAGTAATGTACTGAAAAGTATAGTACGGGAAACTAAAAATATAGGTAAAATAAAAGCGTACCTAGATGGTCTTCCTGTCATCTTCAACTGAAACTCAAAATGCATGTGAGAGCATTTACATGTTAAAAGCATTTTATGTAAAGCGAGGAAATAAGGTTCTGGTGATCTATCAAATCCTAAATCATATCTTGGTGAACCCCTATTAATTCATCTGAGGATGATTTCATTAAGCAAAACACACTAAGTTTAGTAGACCTCTGAGGTATCCAAAAGGTCGGGAGAAAGAAGCAGGTCCATGCTTCCCTCTCACCACCCGATGAAAAATCTCAAGCTCATTTAAACTTATTAGTTGCTTAATAATTCATCTTATAAATACCTCTACTGTTTAATGAACATCGATGTTTTAATTATCTCTAAGAGTAGGGTAATTATCATTTGTCATTTAATTTGAGAATTATGTGGGTGAAGACCTTTAAAAGGGGCGAGTTAATGCTATTACGACACTTAGCCAATTTTAGCTTTAACTTGGGCTTGTGGTGTTGTAAAGGTGTTCAATTTCTAGTTACATTCACTTTTCTAATCCTCATTTGACCAAATATGATTTAGCCTAGGTCACTACTAAGCCCTTAAGAACTTGGTGGACATATTAGTAATTTTTGAAAGAAATTGAATTTTATGTGATAGTGATTCATCATCAAAAGGTTTGAATGTTATTTGAACACTAGATAGAGGTATTTAATTAGTGAGTTATTAACATCCAAAATCATACCCCTAAGTCTAAGAGCATTTAATTTAATAGATCTCCAAATTTTAATGATTTAGGAAATTACAAATTTATCCTTCAGTTAAGAAAAGTGAAACTGGTTTCTATCAATTAATCCCTTATGTTTCAATCACCTGAACATGTTATTTGAGATCAAAGTTTGCCCATCTTGCTCTCTTGAATTAAGCTTAAGTGTTAATTAGGGTTAGATTTTCAAAATTCCACTTTTACCCCTAGGGCTCTCTCACTTCATAATTCATGAAATTTAATTCAAATGGCTATGGGATTTTTATCCTACCTCACACATGAGTCAACTAAGACATCAGAGGTGAAAGTGTGATTTTTCAAATTTTAATTTAATTTAAATGATTATTTACATGTAAAAAGAGGATTTTTCAAAGAAAATTCAATAACTTGACCAAGACAAAGCCTAACCACTTGAAATTTTTACTTGAGGTAGACCTAGACCAGAAAACCACTTGTACCAAATATCATGATTTTTTTAATTTTATTTGAATTACTAGAATTATTATAATTGTGAAGTTTTAATTAATTATAAAATATTTCAAATATGGAAACTAAGTTTTTTCATTTTTATTAAATGTCTTTGAGGTAAAAGAACCCGGATGAACAAATTTCACATTTTTATGATTTTGTTTGAATTAGTAGAATTATTTAGATGAAAAATTAAAAAAAATCCTTTTTAGCCTTTGAAAATTATTTTTTAAGGTTTTAAAATTCAACTTTTTTACTTAGAGAATTAGGAAAAATATTCCAATTATTTCTAGGTGCTTAGAAAAAATTCAAAACATTTCCATGGATTTTATTAATTTTATGGCTTTTATTATTTTTTTATTATTTAAATATTCGATATGCTTAAAAAAATAAAATTTTTATTTTAATTACAATTTTTTTTTGAAAATACTTCTCATCACAGAGAACTCCCAAAAGTAATTTTATATTTTTTCAAGTTATATTTTGATTGTTAAAAATCATTTTAGTGTGAAAAATGCTATTTACCTTAGAAAATCATATTAGGTTGCCAAACGAACTCCAAATGTTTTCAAATTTTTATGGGGAGTCCTCCGAACTTTAAATTACAGTGGAGAATCAAAATCAAGTAATTTAGATATTTGTTTTCCCCAAATTATTTTTCTTTCTATCTTAGGGTTTTATGAAAATTAGGTGTGTTCTTAATGACTTGGCTCATGAAAAATTTTTCCTGGGTTCTCTGGTCACAGTGAATCTACAAAATTTTTTTTTGGATTTTTTTCTAAGCAACATGATAATTACCATGATTAATTGATAAAAATGATGGACATAAACTTGAAAAATATGGATCTCTGTCTAGGGGTCACCTCTGACTTTAGAAAAATCAGGGAATATTCCTCTTGACAGAAGAAACAACATGCCAAAATATCAAGACTTGGTGAAATACTTGAATGCATAGAGAATCAAAATGTTTAGAACAATATTTAATTAATTAAAAATAAAATATGCATCAAATAAACTTCAATCCATTTCCACATTGTTCTCCTCTGTTCACTAAGCACTGAAGTATTTTTCTTTTATTTTTGTGATTTTTCTGTGCAAAGATATGATTTTTCAAAGTTATGGGCATTTAAATAAATATAAAAATCCATATTTTTCTATTCAAACACCCGATGCCACGTCAACCTACGGCGTCTCTGAAGCTTTGTGTGGCACGCTCTGGTTGGACGCCGCCATCGACGTAGCCGCTAACTCGGCCCGCGCTTTATGTATCGAAGCGCTGTCTGGCTTCATCTCGCACATTTGTTTGATACATACACCATCCAACGGCTCCCTATCATCGTTCTTGATAGCCAAAACCCATGAACGTCAACTCTAAAACCTTAAGATCTCCCTCATTTCTAAACCAAATGATCTCGGGTTTGATCTTATAGACTCTTCTAAGTGAGATCAACATAACCATACAATAAACATGCCATTAATCACATGGAGAATCAAAACAGGCTTGGGAAGAAGGAAAGTTTAATACCTTTGCTCTAAGAAGGGAAGCTTCAATCAGAGGTGCTCGACACGTTCATGGAGGTCCAATGAGGCTAGGGATTGGGCCTCTAGTCATGGTGAAAGGTCTAAACCCAAATTCGATCAAGGAGAAATTTGGGTGTTGATCAAAGTCTATTGTCGAGGTTCTCTGTGAGGGGGCTTTAATGGGACTTCTTTTCCTTTCACTGTGGTGAAGGTGTGGGTGTGTTTAATTGAGATTTGGTGCATTATGGAGGTGTAGTGGAGAATGTCATGTCTCCGACAAGGATTTGAGCTCAAATATTGAGCTCCGACGAGGGAAATGAGGGCAAGGAGGTGGTTGGGTTGCACTGAGGATGCCTTAAAGAGGCTATGGCAGCAAATTGGAAGGTTCTCCTTGAGAAAATTTTAGCACCCTTCCTTTGGCTATGAAGAGGCCATTTTATAGCCATGGCTGGAGAGTGGAGCTCAGGGCTTGGCCTTGGGTTCAAAAGTCTACTGAGGTGGTGGGTTAACAGGCTCTAAAGCTTAATCAAGGTGAGCTGGCCACTAGGGCTGAGATTGGGTTTCATTAGGGATGGTGGCCATTGTTTTTGAGGTGCTCCAGTGACTAGGTTGGTCGGTATAGCCAGGGGAGGTGGCTACGAGGTTAGGTGTGCCAGCTGAATCTGTCACAACCATTAATTTGGGCTGGTGAAGGATTTTGGCAAAGATCTCTTTGGCTTAAGAAATTTAAGAAAGAAATCCCTTGATTTAGGGGACCTTTGGTCTATGGCTCATTTAGGGTGGTTTAAGTGAGTCTAGCTTGGTCATTAGGGTCCAAAAAATGGCTGTAGAAGTATTGCCTTGGTCAATTTGACATGGCAAGGTCAATTTTGATGCATGAGTTCAATGTGTGTCTAAATGGTCAAAAGTTGGGTTTGGGTTAGGCTATTCATGACTTTGAGCCCAATTGATTGATCAACATTGTGTAGATTATTGTAATGAAGATTTTTGGTGAAGGATTAAAATGATTTTAACTCCAATTGGGGGTTCAAATTGAAGGATTTTCAAATTTTGGTTAATTTGGGCATGTTGGGCTAAACTTGGGTCTAGGTTGGGCCAAGGTTAGGCTAAGTCCAAATTGATTATTGAGAATGGTCTATAGGAACATCATGAAGAGTTTTCAACATATATTGGGTGGCAATTTTGGGGTTAGGGCAATCAATTTTGTAGAATTTGGGGACATATCCAATTTGGGGAAAATTTGGGAAATTTTGGACATACGTTAAACTTGAATGCAATTTAGGCTTCACCCAGCCCAATTGAAGGCCAAGTTTGATCTGTAGTATTTTTATGAAAAGTTTAACATTCAAATTTGGGAAAATTGAGTAGGCTATCGGGTTCAATTTAGTGGGATTAAGTCATAGGGCCAAAATTGGGGGTTTGACTTAGATCAAAATGAGGCTCAATGAAGGGGCCAATTAAGCTTGGATTTATTTTAGGTTAGTCATTTGAAAGATGAATTTGAGTTTAGAATTGAAGTTGAGGGAAATTTGGGTAAAATTAATGGACAATTAAGGTGAATTTTGGGAAATTGGGCCTTTAAAGACAATTTGGGGGGTTTTTATCATGGGGGGTTTTTATCAAAATGGTCAAATTGGCAAAATTGGGTTCAATTGAAGGGTCCAAATTGGTTTTGGAGACATTTGGAGTGATTTTGGAGGTTTTGGGAAAGTTTGGAGTGCCAAGGCTATTTTTTGTAATTTTTGGGATATTTTGGTAAAATTAAAATTTTTGGGTAGTTTTGGGTACCTTGGGTATTTTAAAAAGTTTTGAAATGATTTTTAGACAAGTTTGGGTATTTTGGGAGGATTTGAGAATTTTGGCCAAATTTAGGGCTCAAAGGGAATCTTGGTAATTTGGGGATTTTGGGGCAAAAGGTCAAGTTGGATATTTTTGGTAGAATTAGGGTGCCAACCACCCTATATGAGTGATGGACCAATGAAATCCCCCTTTGGGTCCTCTATGAACTGGTCTTAGCTAAACCCTAGCCTAGGCCTAGTGGGTTTAGGGGACCATCTACATGAGTCTCCCAAAAGATTAAGGGATCAAAGTCAACAAATACTGGGTTTAGGGTTGTGAGGGATTGTGAGTGAGAGTGAGTGTAGTGAGTCAAAGTGAGTTCCTTAGCTCTAGACTAGCACCCAAGGTTAACCCTAAGGTCAAATAGTCCTATGGGAACTCTCCTTGAGCTCCCCCATAATGACCCCACCTACTAAGTGTTAGATGTTAGGACTAATATGTAGAGCTTCAAGTTGAGTAAAGGGGAGTTTAGAGCACAATATCTCAAAAAGAAGTATAAAAATTTGTATGAAAACACTATATATATTAGGTGTATCAATTAGCCAATGGTTTCTATGCACTTGAGAGAGGGTAAGGAATAGACATGCTCTTATTTGGCATAATGCATTAATTATATTTAAAATTGTTAGATTCCTACACTGATTATAAACTCATTACAAGGAAAGGATTTTTTATATAATTTGATTTCTTCTATACATCTTCAGTTTAGAATTTCTTAGTGGTAACTTTACATTTTAGAAATTATAGATTACCTTGCATTTGTATTCGACAATTGCTTAATAAACTTAGCATTCCTTTTAATGTTCTGTAGGATTATTTAATACACAAAAAGTTTTTATCATTTCTTAAATAAGTTAACTGCAGTTTAAAGAGAATTTTACTAAAGTCAACCAATAAAAGTTTTGCCTATCCCTGTGAGATCGATACTTAGGACTTCATTAGAACTCTATATTACTTGAAATGATATGTATTCTTGTGTAATACTGATACACCAAAAGAATGTGAAATTTTATGTAGATTATTTCATGTTTTGTTGCAGTTATATTTATTTTAGGCATTTGGAGAAAAAAGGAGCAAAAAAGAAGAAATTTGGAGTCAAAATATAGTTTTTCAGCATCCTGACGCAAGAGGCGTCAGAGGAACTAGAGATGAATTTAGACAAATTGTGGTGATTATTGACTATTTTTGAGTGGTTCTAGAAGGCTCCAAGCAATTCAAACGCCCCATGGAGTGTTTTAATGCATATAAATACTATTGAAAGACTCTTGAATGAAGAGATATGTTTCTTGAATAAAAGAATTTGTCCCTTGACATGAAGAGGTGTGCCTATTAGGAAAAAAGAGAAAATTTTGAATTCCTTTGATTGACACACCAATCAAAAAGAGGAGTCTAGTGTGTGGGCGAGTGGTGCAAGAGAGAGGTCTTTGGGGGGGTGTTGAGGATAGTGTGGCATGTGACGTAAGATGTTTTGAAGAGGATTTTCTTTTAGTATTGTAAGTGGAGAGGGATGGTGAGAGATTTCTTCTTTATTACATTTCTAAGAGAGAATTGAGTGTGATTGTATAGAGAGAAAGTGCTAAAATTGAACTTCAAGGGAATTTCTTTTGAAGGAGTGTGAGATAAGTTGTGCTCTTTTCTTTCATTGTTTTGTAAATATTTTTTTTTATATAAAATTCATGTTTTGTTGTATCCTTCTCATGAATTCTGAGTACTCTTCTTTATCCTTTTCCCTATAATGAGACATGGTTTAGTGTGTAATTAATTTTGTTATGTAAGGTTTTAAATCTCAATAAACTATAATGATTCAAACTCTGCTCTTCATTAACTTTTCGATCTGACCAATTAAAATGTTAAAATTAATTGAAAAACATAAGATCCAAAAGGGCTATGCTTTCTATAACATGGTGGTAGTCATATTCAATTTCATGGGTGAGAATGTAGTCAACGGGATTGAGTGCAAATAAATAGGAAAATATATTTTAATGGGTGACACGCCTAAAAATTTCATACTTTTTAATATATATTTTATGCTCAATTTTAATGATTTTTAATGATATTACACTTTAAAGAAAGGTATTTTTTGATTTTTTTGGTTTCAGATACAAGAAATGGAATTTGGGAGAAAATAAAGTAAAAATGGTGTAATTTGGAGTAAAAACGAACAAGAAAGAAAATTCTGACTTGGCACATTTTGATATGTCTTTGTATGCTTAATCTACTTTACATTTCTCACATGTGTTTGAATGAAATTACACTTTAAAGAAAAGTTTTTTTATGTTTATTTTGTAGGTTTATCTGTTAGGAGCAAAACACAACTAAAACGGGGCAAAATGGAGCTGAAATGAAGCCAAATGGAGCAAAATGGTGGAGCTGCTGTAGAGTGGTGCATGATGCGATAAAATCCAAAGAACTGGAGCATGATTTGCCAAAACTGGTGCATGATACGTCAGAGATGACTTTTGGTGGATTAAGGCTGTTCAAGATGAAATTTTGGTGAATTTTCAAAGGTACACTTATTCTAAACACCCCTTGGAGTGATTGAATGCATCTACACACTTTGGAAGGTTCTATTATGAAAGGATATGTCTCTTGTATCAATGGACATGTATTTTGAATTCAAAAGTGTTGACTTTTGGATAGAAATTTGGAAGGAATTTGGAATTCTTTTCGGAGGGAGGTAGCTCCTTATAGAAGAGAGGAAGACTATGGCTTGAAAAAGAGTGTGTGGGCGTGAGTTTTGTGTGTGTGTGTGTGTGTGTGTGGCGTGAGAGTGAGAGGAAGGGCTTGGAGATTTTCTTCAAGGATTGTAAGAGGAGAAGGAATGTGACCAATTTCTTTTTCATTACATTTTTAGGAGAGAATTGAGAGTACTTGTAAAGAGGGAAAGTGCTTGACGAGAAATTCTAGGGATTTCCTTGGGAGGAATTGTGAGATAAGTTGTGTTCTTTTCTTTCTTTATATTATAAACTTATTTTTATATATGAAACTTATGTTTTTTCGTATCCTTCTCATGAATTCTAAGTTCTCTTCTTTATCCTTCTCCCTACTTAGAGATATGGTTTTGTGAAGAATTGATTTTGTTTTATATGGTTTTAAATGTCAATAATCTGTGATGATTCAAACTTTGATCTTCATTTACTTTTCAATCTAATTAATTGAAATGTTAAAATGTGGCGAGAAAAATATGTTCCGAAAGGGCTATGATTTCTACAACACGGGAGAATCACATTTGATTTCAAGTGAGAGTATTTCATCCATGGAATTAAGTGCAAAAAAATAGAGAAAATATTTTGTTGGATGTAGAATTGGAGATTTTAAGGTGACAGTTTAAAATCCCCAATTTGGTCCAGTTGATTGGAAACTGATGTGAGATTGTTAGCCCTCAGGTGAGGGAGTAGTCGGAGCTCTGGAGTGGCAGCGGGTATCCTCCCATCCTAACAACAAAATTAGGGACCAAACTTTGGATTAGTTAATCTTCTTTATAGTACTCAGAAGAGGATAAAAAATAGGATTGCTCATATTTGGCACAAAATAATTTTTATATATTTTTAAGTTATTTTAATTTCTTCACAATCCATATACTCATTGTAAAGGGGAAGGATGCTTTCTTAATTTTGAACTCTTCAGCAACTTTGNCATGTATTTTGAATTCAAAAGAGTTGACTTTTGGATAGAATTTTGGAAGGAATTTTGAATTCTTTTTGGAGGGAGGCAGCCCCATATAAAAGAGAGGAAGACTATGGCTTGAAAAAGAGTGTGTGGGCGTGAGTTTTGTGTGTGTGTGTGTGTGGCATGAGGGTGAGAGGAAGGGCTTGGAGATTTTCTTCAAGGATTGTAAGAGGAGAGGGAATGTGACCGATTTCTTTTCCATTACATTTTTAAGAGAGAATTGAGAGTACTTGTAAATAAGGAAAGTGCTTGACGACAACTTCTAGGGATTTCCTTGGGAAGAATTATGAGATAAGTTGCATTCTTTTCTTTCCTTATATTGTAAACTTATTTTTATATATGAAACTCATGTCTTGTCGTATCCTTCTCATGAATTCTGAGTACTCTTCTTTATCCTTCTCCCTACTTAAAGATATGGTTTTGTGAAGAATTGATTTTGTTTTATACAGTTTTAAATGTCAATAATCTATGATGATTTGAATTTCAATCTTCATTTACTTTTCGATCTGATTAATTAAAATGTTAAAATGTGGTGAGAAAAATATGTTCCGAAAGGGCTATGATTTCTACAATATGGGGAGAATCACATTTAATTTCAAGGGAGAGTATGTCATCCATTGAATTGAGTGCAAATAAATAGGGAAATATACTTTGTTGGATGTAGAATTGGAGATTTTAAGGTGATAGATTAAAATCCCCAATTTGGTCCAATTGACTGGAAACTGATGTGAGATTGTTAGCCCTCAGGTGAGGGAGTAGTCGGAGCTTTGGAGTGGCAGCCGATATCCTACTAGCCTAACCACAGAATTAGGGACCAAACTCTGGATTAGTCAGTATTCTTTATAGTACTCAGAAGAGGATAAATAATATGATTGCTCCTATTTGACACAAAATAATTTTTATATATTTTTAAATTATTTTAATTTCTTCATAATCCATATACTAATTGTAAAGCGGAAGGATGCTTTCTTAAATTTGAACTCTTCGGCACAAAACTTTGTTTAATCTTAGTAAATTTAATTTTAATGTTTAGTAAATAGTTTAGTAAACTTAGTTCTTTTAGTTACATTTCTCTTAGCATTCATTAAACCTATTTTAATTTGTCTTTCTTACTTTAATTTTTATAGTTAGAATATTGTGATTTATGTTATTATCATAAAAATTTTCATCTTCTAAATTAAAACTTCATAGTAGTAGACTAGAATTAGTCTAAATAATTTCTTATTGCGCTTCTCTGTGGGATCGATACTAGGCTTCTTAAAGAAAACCATATTTTTCTTGAAGCGATACGTGTACTTGTGTAGAACCACTAGTGTGTGAACTATTTTATATAGTTTATATAACATTTCAAGTTTGCACATTAACTACTTACTATAAATTGGGTCAAGTTAATAACCATATTTTTGAAAAGTAAATTAGTACGTAATTTTAGGATGAGTCAACTTTTTGGCACTATACCGTGGATTTAGATTGACATAAAACACGCAAAAAAATAGCACACACTAGAGGCGCATCAATGATCACAGAATTGAAGATTTTTAGGGTGACAAACTAAAATCCCCAATTCTGTCCAGTTGCTTATAAACTAAAGTGAGATTGTTAGGCCTCAGGGAGGGAGAAGTGGGAGCTTCGAAGTGGGAGCCAGTATCCTCTCAACTCAACCAAGGATTTAGGGACCAAACTATGGATTAGTCATTATTCTTTATGCACTCTCAGATGGTAAGGAATAGGATTGCTCATATTTGATGCAATTCACTTATATATATAATTTTAAATGATTTTAATTACTTCACAATCCATAAACTCATTGTAAAGGTGAAGGAATGATGCTTTCTTAAATTTAAACTCTTCATTAAAAAACTTTTTTTAGTCTTAGTAAGTTTAATTTTGAAGTTTAGAATTTAGCTTAGTAAAATTAGTTCTTTTCGCAGCATTTTATTTAGCATACATTAAATTTACTTTAGATTTGTTTTTCTTGCTTAAGTTTTGTGTTTTGAAGAAGACGTTATTTGAACTGAAAAACTAAAAAAAAAATTGTAATTTAATTAATATTTTCATATTTTAGGCTGTTTGCTTATTTTAATTGCTTATCTTGTATGTGTATGCATAGTTTAAGATATGAAAGTTTAGTACCTTAAGATTCAGAGTTAGAAAGAACTATTAGAAAAATTTGAAAATAATAGAAAGATTTAGATAGTTTGAACAAAATGGCTACAAACTTAAATAATCCAGGAATTGAAAATGAACTTCATTAGAGACCTATAAGAGATTATGCTAATTCTACAGTAGATGAAATTCATTTGAGTATACAATACCCTACTGTAGCTGCTAATTCATTTGAGATTAAACTTGCGATTATTGAAATAATACAAAATAATCAATTTGGGGGAACACTGGCTGAAGATCCTAACTTACATCTTGCTAGTTTTTTAGAATTGTGTGCTTCATTTAAATATGATGGAGTGTTGATGATGCCGTCATATTTGGACTTTTAATTTTTCATTAAGGGATAATGCTAAAATGTTGTTAAACACGTTAGCAGCTGGATCTATCACAACTTGGGGAGAATTATCAAAAAAAATATTTATCTAACTACTTCCTACCATAAAAAACTGCTAAGCTTAGAAATGATATCACATCTTTTTGTTAATTTGAAGGAGAATCAATTTATGAAGCTTGTGAATGATTTAAAATCTCCTTAGGAGGTGTCCACACTATGTGTTACCAGATTGGTTAATAATTCAAACTTTTTATAACAATTTGGTTGGATATCTTATATCTATATTTGTCGCTACTACTGGTGGATCATTAATGTCAAAACGATTTGATGAAGCATATTATTTAATTGCAGAGATAGATACTAATAATTTTCAATGGTTCTCTAAAGGGTAACTCCAAAAATAATAGCTAGTATTCATGATTCTTATGCAATATCTATTTTGGCTGCTCAATTTGCTGCAATATCAAAGATGATAGATCAATATGGAATGAATTATTCTCAGACACCTCATGTGCTTGAAGAAAATTCATTGGGATAAATGATAGATTCTCAGTCTTCATATCAAATTTTAACTGTAATAAACAAACAAACTAATATTCCTTATGTCGGTCGTTGGATCGTCGTGTCGTGGGTCGTTTTCATCACCAACAATTTTTGTCATCATGTCATTGGTTTATTTGAAAGGCGACACCACTCACTTTATCTATTTTGTTGCCCTAATCTCCAAGTAAGTTATTCTTTTGAATCATGGGAAATATTCTTAGATGTTAAGAAACTAGGAGAAAGAAGGAAAGGGTTAAAATAGAAAACATGAGAAACAGAAATGTCAGGATGTTTTTCATTATGCTAGTCAATATAGAGAAAATGGTTTCTCGTACAAAGAAAACCACATGATGAATTTTGCTAACCAGAGATTTAGGTATATCACCTATTTTGAGTTCTTCTTGCTTCTTTAGGAGAAGCTTCTATAGTTAATTACATCTTAGACAATCGAAACTATATAAAAAAACTCCTGATTAACGTTAACACTCAATTTTTTAAGAAATGTCAAGGTCAAGGAAAGGAATATCAAATTTTTATTATTATGGTAATAGATTTTTAAAATTTTGATTCTACCCTGTTTTGTTTTGTTTGTTCATGTCATTTTGTTTTTGTTTTGTTTTATTTTTTATTGTTATCATTTTATTTAGAGCTTTTGTTATTTTTTTATCATGTTTTTTTTGTTGTTTTATTTTTTTTATTTTATGCCATGTAATGTTATTTTGTTGTTATCTTTTTGTCAGTTTGATTTTGTTGTTTGTCTTGAGGTTTACCTTCTCCCGCTCATAATCTCATCCTGCAAAATAGAGTTATCACACCCTATAACATGCCAAGTAGATCTGAAGCACAATTTGTTTTATGTCTTCAATAAACCTGTAAAGAAGAACACAATTATCTTGAACTCATGTTTAAATTTGTTAATTTGGTTGGTTGAATATTTTTTAGATGATCCGGTCAAGATGTCTATGCTTCATCATCCCAGGGCTGTAAAGTATTCAAATTTACTTAGTCTGAAAGCTATTTAAACCTGAACTAGAAGGTTCTTGTCAGCAACCACAGATTGTGTCATCCAAGAAATCTTCATAAATCTAAACACAGCTGTTCAAGTTGCATTTGGTGATCAATATTTGTTAGGGTTGAATTTAAGTTTTCTTATTAGGATTTTAGGGTTTGGAAAATTTTAGGTTGTTTACAATTTATTAACCGATTGAATTTTATCATTTTTGTCATTTTGTTGTTTAATTTTTAGATGATCAGATCAAGTTCCCATGGTTCAGTCATCCCAGGTTATTATCTTTGTGGTTTGATTGGCCATAAATGGCTGGAAGAAATTTTGTTAGCAACCAAGGGTTACTGATACATTNAACAAAATGGCTACAAACTTAAATAATCCAGGAATTGAAAATGAACATCATCAGAGACCTATAAGAGATTATGCTAATCCTACAGTAGATGAAATTCATTTGAGTACAATAACCTACTGTAGCTGCTAATTCATTTGAGCTTAAACTTGTTATTATTGAAATAATACAAAATAAGCAATTTGGGGGAACACTGGCTGAAGATCCTAACTTACATCTTGCTAGTTTTATAGAATTGTGTGCTTCATTTAAATATGATGGAGTGTTGATGATGCCATCATATTTGGACTTTTTCTTTTCATTAAGGGATAATGCTAAAATGTAGTTAAACTCGTTAGCAGCTGGATCTATCACAACTTGGGGAGAGTTATCAAAAAAATTTTTATCTAACTACTTCCTATCATAAAAAAACTGCTAAGCTTAGAAATGATATCACATCTTTTTGTTATTTTGAAGGAGAATCAATTTATGAAGCTTGTGAATGATTTAAAATCTCCCTAGGAGGTGTCCACACCATGTGTTACCAGATTGGTTAATAATTCAAACTCTTTATAACGATTTGGTCGGATATCTTAAATCTATATTTGTCGCTACTACTGGTGGATCATTAATGCCAAAACAATTTGATGAAGCATATTATTTAATTGCAGAGATAGATACTAATAATTTTCAGTGGTTCTCTAAAGGGTAACTCCAAAAATAGTAGCTAGTATTCATGATTCTTATGCAATATCTATTTTGGCTGCTCAAATTGCTGCAATATCAAAGATGATAGATCAATATGGAATGAATTATTCTCAAACACCTCATGTGCTTGAAGAAAATTCTTTGGGATAAATGATAGATTCTCAGTCTTCATCTCAAATTTTAACTGTAATAAACAAATAAAATAATATTCCTTATGGCGGTCGTTGGATCGCCATGCCGTGGGTCGTTTTCATCACCAACAATTTTTGTCATCATGTCATTGGTTTATTTGAAAGGTGACACCACTCACTTTACCTATTTTGTTGCCCTAATCTCCAAGTAAATTATTCTTTTGAGTCATGTGAAAGATTCTTAGATGTTAAGAAACTAGGAGAAAGAAGGAAAGGGCTAAAATAGAAAACATGAGAAACAAAAATGTCAGGATGCTTTTTATTATGCTAGTCAATATAGAGAAAATGGTTTCTCGTATAAGGAAAACCACATGATGAATTTTGCTAACCAGAGATTTAGGTATATCACCTATTTTGAGTTCTTCTTGCTTCTTTAGGAGAAGCTTCTATAGTTAATTACATCTTAGACAATCGAAACTATATAAAAAAACTCCTGATTAACGTTAACACTCAATTTTTTAAGAAATGTCAAGGCCAAGGAAAGGAATATCAAATTTTTATTATTATGGTAATAGATTTTTAAAATTTCTATTCTACCCTAATGGTTTTGTTTTATTTTGTTTGTTCATGTCATTTTGTTTTTGTTTTATTTTATTTTTTATTGTTATCATTTTATTTAGAGCTTTTGTTATTTTTTATCATGTTTTTTTTTGTTGTTTTGTTTTTTTTATTTTATGCCATGTAATGTTATTTTATTGTTATCTTTTTGTCCGTTTGATTTTTTTATTTGTCTTGAGGTTTATCTTCTCCCGCTCATAATGTCATCCTGCAAAACAGAGTTATCACACCCTATAACATGCCAAGTAGATCTGAAGCGCAATTTGTTTTATGTCTTCAATAAACCTGTAAAGAAGAACACAATTATCTTGAACTCATGTTTAAATTTGTTAATTTGGTTGGTTGAATATTTTTTAGATGATCCGGTCAAGATGTCTATGCTTCATCATCCCAGGGCTGTAAAGTATTCAAATTTACTTAGTCTGAAAGCTGTTTAAACCTGAACCAGAAGGTTCTTGTCAGCAACCACAGATTGTGTCATCCAAGAAATCTTCATAGATCTAAACACAGCTGTTCAAGTTGCGTTCGGTGATCAATGTTTGTTAGGGTTGAATTTAAGTTTTCTTATTAGGATTTTAGGGTCTAGAAAATTTTAGCTTGTTTACAATTTATTAACCGATTGAATTTTGTCATTTTTGTCATTTTGCTGTTTATTTTTTAGATGATCAGATCAAGATCCCATGGTTCAGTCATCCCAGGTTATTATTTTTGTGGTTTGATTGGCCATAAATGGCTGGAAGAAATTTTGTTAGCAACTATGGGTTACTGATACATTTAAAATATATAGTATTTTTAGACACATTTCTATACCTATTTTTGAGATATTACGCTTCAATGTAAGATATTTCTGTGTTTTCCTTTCAAGTACAAGTAAAAAGGTGAAAAAGCTTAAACGAGTGAAAAATGATCAATTTTGTAGCAAAAATGTGAAAATTGTGCTAAAGTGTTTTGGCGCCTAAGCGCCTCATCAGACGCTTATGCGTCAGTGAAATAGAGAAGGCCACGCCTAAATGCCAAAGGCCCCACGCTTAAGCGTCAGAGACAGTTATTTCAAGATTTTCTTTATTTAGCTGAATTTTCAAGAGTTATTTGAGGCACCTATTAGCTTAAGAGNTACATTTAAAATATATAGTATTTTTAGACACATTTTTATACCTATTTTTGAGATATTACGCTTGAATGTAAGATATTTCTGTGTTTTCCTTTCAAGTACAAGTAAAAAGGTCAAAAAAGCTTAAACGAGTTAAAAATGATCAATTTTAGAGCAAAAATGTGAAAATTGTGCTGAAGTGTTTTGTCGCCTAAGCACCTGATCAGACGCTTACGCGCCAGTGAAATAGAGAAGGCCACGTTTAAGTGCCAAAGGCCCCACGCTTAAGCGTCAGAGGCAGTTATTTGAAGATTTTCTTTATTTAGCCGAATTTTCAAGAGTTATTTGAGGCACCTATTAGCTTAAGATTGTGGTTATGACCACTAAGAACAAAAATATTTTTAAAAGACTTTTGAAAAGAGGCACCCTTAGAAGGATTCATCGAATGTGGACACATTTTAGTAAGTTTCCAAGGCACCTTTTGGAGATTTATAAAAGAAGGAAGTTGAGACATTTGAAGGAAATGCTTGAACGTTATGAAAAGAGTTAGAAGAATAGGAGTTCTAAGGAGTTTGGAGAAACGGTTTTGGAGAGATTTTCAAGCACCACAAAAATTTACTTTATCCTTTTTATTTTTATCTTATTTTGAGAGTGTTGTAAAAGAAAAAATATTCAAAGGAACTTCAAGATTTTGGTGGAGGATTTGAGATAAGTTCTTATCTTTTGTTTTAAACTACTTTTGGTTTTAACAAGACTTCTTGTTGGTTTGACAATAATTTTGACTTTTAAATAATGTGTGTTTTTATTTTCTCCATGTATTTTCAGTAGTTTTGTTTATCTTTTTCTTTAAAATAATAAGTGGTTTTATTTTCTCCATGGATTCTGAGTAGTTTTCTTTATCTTTCTTCTTAAAATGATAGGTATTTTCTCCATAGATTCTGAGTAGTTTTCTTTATCTTTCTTTTTAAAATGATAAGTAATTGTTTTCTCCATGGATTCTGAGTAGTTTTCTTTATCTTTCTTCTTAAAATGATAAGTAATTAGTTTCTCCATGGATTCTGAGTAGTTTTCTTTATCTTTCTTCTTAAAATGATAAGTAATAAAGTTTGGATGGAAGTTGTGGAGAGTATTGATCTTTAATGTTGGAAGAAGTTGTGATGATTTAAATCAATCAACTTCATTTATTTCTTGATTTGGTCTATCCAGATATTAAAATTTATTGTGAGAACAGTGCACAATTGTAATGAATGACATGAGGTTGTATGAATGAGAATGTAATTGATATAATTTAGTGCAAATAAATAGGGAAAATAATCGTTGAAGGGTTTAGAGTTAGAGGACTTTAAAATGGCAGGTTAGAGTCCCCAACTTGGTTTATTATTTTAGGTTCTGATATGAGATGTTAGCCCCTAAGTGGAGGGAATCAAGGGAACTCTAGAGTGAGAGTTGGTATCTTCCCTGGCTAGTTGGTCTTCAAAACTAATCAAACTTTAAATTAGCTAATGTTCTTTATTGCATCTCAAGTAAGGGTAAAGATTATAATTGCTTCTATTTGGCACAACACAATTTGCATACTTCCACAACAGAATTCTTATACTTATTAGTGATTCATGATAATGATAAAGAAATTTTTCAAATTCAATGATTTTCTTTTAGATAAACTCAAGTTATCTTTTTAAATTGTTATTGTTTTGTCAAAATATCAAAAATTCCAAAAAGATTTGAATTTAAATACTTTGAAAATATGTTTAGTTTAAGTAACAAAGTTTGCTGTTCAATAGTGCATATTGCGTAGTTTCCTATGGGTTCAATATTCAGGTCTTAATCAAAAAGTCCTATATTACTTGATAATGATATGTATACTTGCATAGTATCTCAATATAAATATAAATTAGAGAGTTAAATTCTTATTTTCATCATGATCAAGTTTTTGGTTCTGTTGCAGAGTAAGGAAACATAAGTGAAAAATATCATCAAAGACATTGGTATACTGTTGCATATAAGCAGTTTCAGGATCATGTTTTTGGCACCGTTGCTGGAAAGAAAAAAAATTAATTAATCTATAAGCAAAATTCTATTTTTAGAAAGTCTTTTTTAAACTTTAACCATTATTGTATTTTATTTTTTGAGTTTTAATTTTATTTTTTAGTTAGTGTATGCGTAGTTTAGGTTGCGAAGGACTAGTGCCCTACTATTCTGAATTAGAAAGAATTATAAAGAAAATCAAAAAAACCAAAAAAATAAAAAAATGTTGAAAAATCTAAAAAATTATAGAAATGACAAACCAAAACAATCAAAATGCTGAATTTCATCAAAAGTTTAGACCTTTGAGAGATTATGTCAACCCTACTGTAGACGAACTTCATTGTAGTATTCAATAACCTACTATAGTGGCTAATTCATTTGAGCTTAAACTTGCTATTGTCCAAATGATATCAAATAATCAGTTTGGGGGATTACCAACTGAAGATCCAAATTTACATCTTGCCAATTTTCTAGAATTGTGCACTACATGTAAATGCGATAGTGTATTAGATGATGTCATAAGACTTAGGTTATTTCCTTTCTCATAAAGGGATAAAGCTAAGATGTGGTTGAATTCGTTAGCACCTGGATCTATCAGAACTTGGGATGATTTAGCACAAAAATTCCTTACTAAATATTTTCCATCATTGGAAACTGCAAAGCTTAGAAATGATATTGCATCTTTTAATCAGTTTGAAGGGGAATCTATTTATGAAGCATGGGAATGATTTAAAGAACTCTTAAGAAAGTCTCCACACCATGCTATACCAGATTGGTTAATAATTCAAACATTTTATAATGGATTAGTTGGATCTCTTAGATCTATTATCGATGCCGCTGGTGGTGGTTCATTGATGTCAAAATCATTTCATGACGCTTATGCTTTAATGAAAGAAATGACTACAAATAATTTTCAATGGCCTTCTAAGAGGGTGAATCCAAAGAAATTAGTCAATATTCAAGAATCCGATGCATTTAATATGTTAGCAAATTAAGTTGCTGCAATTTTAAGGAAGTTAGACCAATTTGGAATGAATTTTTTTCAACCAATTTCCATGATCGAAGAGAATTCATTAAGCCAAATGGTAGATTCCAAGTATCATTAGAAACTTTGAATCTCAATAATAATAAGCAGAATAACCCATATTAAAATTATTATAACCCAAGTTGAAAGAACCATCCCAATTTTAATTGGAATAACAGTATGAGTGATAATAATCAGCAATGGGGGAACAATCAAGTAAACCCATTGGGAAACTAGAAGAGCCAAGGGAATAATAATTATAGATCTACTTATCCTCCAGGTTTCAATAGTAATACACAATTTAAGGAGAAGTTGTCTATAGAAGAAGGGGTGTTACAAATGGTAAATTAGTTTCAAATTCAAAGAGCTACAATTAGAAATATTGACAATCAACTTGGATAAATTGCAAATTTATTAAGTAATAGATCCCAAGGTACACTTCCTAGTAATATTGAAACAAATCCAAAAAAACCAAAATAAAGAGCAAGTAAAAGCCTTTCAACCTAGAAGCAGAAGAGAGTTGGAAGGTAGGATTCAAAAAGAAACTGAAGTAGAGAGAGAAGAAATTGAAGAATCAAAAGTGGACGCTCCAAAAGATTTTGAAAAACCTATTTCTCCACTTAAAGTTAAGTTAGAAAAAACGCCCACCTCCATTTCCTTAGAGACTTCGTCAGCAGAAGTTGGATAAGCAATTTTCAAAATTTTTGGAGATTTTTAAGAAACCTAAAATTAATATTCCATTTACTAAAGCATTAGAACTAATGCAAAGTTATGTAATGTTTATGAAGGATATTCTCAACTAAGAAAAGAATGTTTGAAGATAACGAGACTGTTGCCCTTAGTGAGGAGTGTCGTGCTATAATTCAAAAGAAGCTTCCTGAAAAGCTTAATGATCCTAGTAGCTTTATAATTTCATGTGCAATAGGAGACAAATTTTATGTGAAAACTTTATGTGATTTAGGTGCAAGCATTAACCTTATGTCATTATCAATATTTAAAAGATTGGCATTAGGAGAAATAACTCCTACTGCTGTAGCTCTTTAGTTAGTAGATCGTTCAATAACATACCCTAAAGGATTTATAGAAGATGTCATAGTGAAAGTAGATCAATTTATCTTTCTTGTCGATTTCATTATGCTAGATAGGGAGGAAGATAAAGAGATACCTATCATTTTGGGGAGACCTTTCCTAGACACAGGAAGAGCAATGATAGATGTACAAAAAGTGGAATTAACAATGAACGTCAATGATCAAACTGTTACTTTTAACATTTTAAGATCAATGAAATTCTTGCAAAACGTAAAGATGATGAATGCTATAGAATGGGTGTTATAAGATATCTGGGTGAATGTCATTTCAAAACTACTTATTAAGAAGAATCAAAAGAAAAAGATTTGAAACACGAGCAATAAGGGGAATTAGATCAATGTGAAGATCTTTTTAAGAAAGATTCAAAATATGTTCGAGAAAGTTTTGAAATTTTGGACACTATAGAAAAAGTTAAATCATCTTGTCCATCAATTGAAAATCCTCTAGAACTTGAGTTGAAGTTACTTTATGATCACTTAAAATATGCCTTTTTAGGAGATTCCTCTACTTTATCAGTTATAATTTCCTCAAAGTTAATGATGGAAGAAGAAGATATATTGATGAAAATATTAAAAAATTTTAACAAAGCCTTTGGATGGACAATTGCTGATATTAAAGAAATTAGTCCTTCAATTTGTATGCATAGAATTCATTTGGAAGAGATCTGCAAACCCAGGGTTGATCCTCAAAGGAGATTGAATCCTGTTATGAAAGATGTTGTTAAGAAAGAAATTTTAAAGTAGTTATATGATAAAATTATCTACCCTATTTCAAATAGTGCATGGGTTTGTCCACTTCATTGTGCTCCTAAGAAAGGAGGAGTAACTGTGACTGTAAATGAACATAATGAGCTAATACCTACTAGACAAGTTGAGGGTGGTGAATATGCATTGATTATAGAAAATTAAATCTTGCCACAAGGAAAGATCATTTTCCACTACCCTTTATAGAGGAATATGCATTGATTATAGAAAATTAAATCTTGCCACTAGGAAAGATCATTTTCCATTACCCATTCTAGATCAAATGCTGGATTTTGATTATAGAAAATTAAATCTTGCCACTAGGAAAGATCATTTTCCACTACCCTTTCTAGATTTTATAGAAAATTAAATCTTGCCACTAGGAAAGATCATTTTCCATTACCCTTTCTAGATCAAAAAGAAAATTAAATCTTGCCACTAGGAAAGATCATTTTCCACTACCCTTTCTAAATCAAATGCTTAATAGACTAGTCGGGCATAAATACTTTCATTTTTTGGTATGGACATACTGGTTATCACCAAATACAAATAACTCTTGAGGATAAAGAGAAAACAACTTTTATTAGTCTGTATGGTACTTTTGCTTTTAGAAGAATGCCCTTTGGTTTATGTAATGCGCCTACTACATTTCAAAAAAGTATGATGGAAATTTTTTCGATTTAATTGAAAAAGGGATTGAAGTATTTATGGATGATATTTCAGTGTTTGGAACTTTATTTGACTTATGTTAGAACATTTATCAAAAGTTCTTAAGCGACGTGAAGAAACAAATTTAGTCCTTAATTGGGAAAAATGTCAATTTATGGTAGCAGAAGGAATTTTATTAGGACATAAAATATCAAAAAATGGTATGGAAATAGATCTTGTCAAAATTCATGAGATCGCTAATTTACCTTATCCAACAAATGTAAGGAAAATTAAGAGTTTTTTTGAACATGCTGAATTCTACAGGAGATATATTAAAGACTTTTAAAAGTTGCTAAGCCTTTATGCCATTTAATAGAGAAAGATAAAATTTTTAATTTTGATGAAGAGTGCCTAAAAGCTTTTGAGTTATTAAAAGAAAAATTAATCACTACACCAATTATAGTTTCACCAGATTGGGGGAAAACTTTGGAATTAATGTGTGATGCTAATGATTATGCTATTGGAGTTGTTTTTGGACAAAGATATGATAATATTTTCAAAGTAATTTATTATGCTAGTAAAACTCTTACTGAAACTCAAATTAATTATACAACAACTAAAAAAGAGTTATTAGCAATAGTATATGTCTTTGATAAATTTAGATCATATTTAATTGGAACTCACAATGTAGTGCTTACAGATCATTCTACTATTTAGTACTTAATGAAAAAGAAGGATGTTAAACCTAGACTTATAATATGGATTCTTATTTTGCAAGAATTTGATTTTCAAATAGCAGATTGAAAGGGGATTGAATATCAAATTATTGATCATTTGTCCACGCTTGAATTAGAAAAACCACTCTATTTTGATAAAGAAATTAATGAACATTTTCCAGATGAAAAATTTTTCAATATTAATGAGTGGCATGTTCCGTGGTATGTCGACATTATAAACTTTCTTGTTAGTGATATTATACCTTATGGAATGACTAATGACCTCACTTTTGGTTGAGGTTTAGTTTTCCCTCTTTAGTAGCCTAAGGTCAGCCATAGAAATCTCCTATTGACTATTCTTAGAAAATTGGACAAGGAATCCTCGCCACTAGAAATTCTACCCTCTTCTTTACTCGACTAGAAGTTCCACGTATTGATCCTAACCTCTAGCACTTAATAGGTGGGGTCACTATGGGGAAACTCAAGATGAGTCACCCTTAGGACTGCTGGACCTTAGGGTTGACCCTGGGTGTTGGTCTAGAGCTAAGGCACTCACTACACTCATCTACACTCACAATCACTCACAACCCTAAACTCAAATTTCTAGCCTAGGTCCCTTGATCTTTTTGGGATACTCATGTAGATGGTCCGCTAAACCTACCAGCCCTAGGGCTATGGGTTGACTAAGACCAGTATATAGAGGACCCAGACTGGGATTTATTTTGGTCCATGGCTCATTTACGGTGATTAGTTACCCAATCCTATCAAAGATGCCCATCTTGGCCTTTTGCCCCTCAACACCCCCAAATTACCGAAATACCCCTTATGGGCTCAAAATCCAAAAAATTCTAAAAATTCCTAGAAAATCTCAATAAATCCTAAATATTCCGAATTTAATTTCTCTTAACTACTACATGACCCAATTTTATCAATTTGACAATCTTTAACCAAAACCCTCAAATTTGCCTTTAAGGGCCAAAATTTCCCAGATTCAACTCAAATGTCCATCAATTTAATCTCAATTAACCCCAATTCCAATCCTAGACTCAAATTAACTTTTGATATGGCCAAGCTAAGCCAAATATAACTTAGTTGGCCCGTGATTTGAGCCCAATTTTTGGTATAGGTTAAACCACAATTTTGGTCACATGACCTAATCTCATCAAATTGAACCGATAGCCTAGTCAATTGACCCAAATTAATGTTGTAAAATATACATAATATCCCCATAAATCAAAATTGACCTTCAATTGGTCTTGTTGAAGCCTAAAATCCATTTGATTTTGGCCTAACTAAAACATTCCTAAATTTAGCCCCAAATTGGCAGTCCCCAAATTTCATCCAATTGACAACCTTAACCTCCAAATTGGCACCCAATTCATGTTGAAAACTCTTCAGAGGGTCCCTATTGACCATGTACAATAATCAATTTTGACTTAGCCCAAGGCTAACCCAAGCTAGACCCAAGCCTAGCCCAACATGACCAAATTAACTAAGTAAAATTCCTTCAAATTGACCCTTCAATTGAGCTCAAAACCACTTCCATCCTTCACCAAAGTTGTTCCTTATAATTATTTACACCAAGTGAAACATTTATTTGGGTCATTTGACATGGATAAACAAGACCAAACCTAAGCTTTGGTCACTTGAACCCACATTAAACCCATGCACTAAATATGACTTAACCACCCTAAAGTTACCAAATTAACTCCACCATAGCCATTAGTTGGACTTAGTGACCAGTCCAAACACCATGAAACCACCTAAATCAAGCCATGGACTAAATGTCCCCCAAATCATAGGATATTTTTTCCAAAAATGCATGTGCTTAAGATATCCTTACCAAAATTAGATATTATTGCACTAAATTGCTATGACATATTCCCGTGGGTTCCATGAGCTCCTAGCCACCTCCCCCTAGCCAGCTAGCCAGCCTAGTGGCCCAAAAAGCTCAAAACCAAGAGCCACCCCCATGGCACCTCACCCAAATCAAACGTAGAGGCTAGCACAGCCAAACTAATTGATGGAGCTCCTCTGTCACCTAAGCACCACAATGCACCCAAACTTATGCCTTGAGAGCCACCCCATGGCCATTTTTATTTAAAATCACCCCTAAGCACCACAATGCACCCAAACATTTGCCCTGAGAGCCACCCCATGACCATTTTTATAAGAACTCACCTCCACGGCCATGGGAGGTTAAGCACCACAATGCACCCAAACTTATACCCTGAGAGCCACCCCATGGCCATTTTTATAAAAGCGCACCTCCAAGGCCATGGGAGGTGTGCTGAAATTTTCTTAGAGAGGCCTCTCCAAACTTCTCACAGAGCTTCCCTAAGAACCCCTCAGTGCATTCCAACTATTTTGCCTAATCAATTCCCATTGTTGGAGCTCAATTTTGTTCTTGAAACCTTGTCGGAAACCAGGACAGAGCTCATTACACCTCCACACTCCACCAAACTCAAATTAACTCTACCCACACTTTCACAACCAAGAAAGAAGCCAAAGCCCCATAAAATCCCCCTTCCACAGAGCCTCTACCATAGCTCTATACCAACACCCAAATCCAGACGAGATCAAATTCATACCTAGGCCTTACACCAAGACTAGGGACTCAATCCCTAGTCTCCTTGGACCCCAACGAATGTGCTAAGAATCTCTGATTGAAGCTACACTTCTTAGAGCAAAGGTAAAAAACCTCACCTCCTCCCAGCCTATTTTGATTCTCCATTTGCTTATAGTTAATTTGATTGCTTGATTATTATATGGATGTGTTCGTCTCACTTAGAGGAGTCCATAGGAACAAACCCAAAGTGATTTGGTTGAGTCTAAGCTGAGTTTATAGGGTTTTAGTGTGGACGGTCACGAGATCATTCTATCAGGGATGATGATGGGGAGCTGTTTGATCGAGCGTATATCAAATGGACGGAGGAGATCGATCCAGGTGGAGCTTCGGGACATAGGCATTGGGCCAAATCAGCGCTAAGGTGGATGGCGACGTCAAATGGGAGCTCGCCGCGTGGAGGTTCGGAGCCAACGTAGGTTGTGGTGGCACGTGCGGTTTAAATAGATAAATAGGGCTTTTTCCTATTTATTTCAATACCCCTAACTTAGAAAATTCATATCTTTGTGTAGAAAAATCATAAAAATAAAATAAAAATACTTTCTTACTCAGTGAATAGAGGAAGATAATGTGGAATAAATTTCAGATCCATTTAATGCATATTATATTTTTAATTAATCAAACACTGTTTTGAATCACTTGATTCTCCATGCATATTGACACATCACCTTAGCTTGAAATTTTTGTATATTATAGCCTTTTTCAAGGGAAACATCTTCTGATTTTTCCAAAGTCAGAGGAGGTTCTTAGATAGAGATCCATATTTTTCAAGTTTTTTGACATTATTTCCTTAAAATAATCATATAAATTAGCATATTGATTAAAAAATTCCAACAAAATTTTGAAAGGTCCACCAAGATCTGAGAAGCTTTTGGAAATAATTTCATAGGTCAAGTCATTTAAAAAATACCTAATTTTCACAAACCCTAAGTCATTAAAATTATTAATTTTGGAAAATATAAACAATTGAATGACTTGATTTTTTATCTCCACTATGGTTCCTGATCCATAGAACTCATCACAAAAATTTTAAAATATGAGTTCATTTGATAACATAAGTTAATTTTTAAAGATAAACATTACTTTTGACATTTAAATGATTTATTAAAAATCAAAATACAACTCAAAAAATTATGAAACTTTATTTTTTGAGTTCTCTGTGATCAGGGGCATTTTCTAAAAATAAAAGATATTTAAAATAAAAACGTGATTTTTAACCTATTTTAAATATTTAAAGAATTAAAAATCTCTAAAAATCACAAAAATAGTAAAACTCATGGAAATGTTCTAAACTACTTCCTAAGAACTTAGGAACAATTAGAATTTTTTTCTTGATTTTTTAACTAAAGATATTGAATTTTAAAGCTTAAAAATGATTTTTAAAAGCTAAAAAATGGATTTCCACTAAAATAATTCAAATAAATCAAAGAGAAATAAAAAAAAAGATAAAATTTGCTTCCCTGAGTTCTCTGACCTTGGGGAGATTTTCCAAATATGTAAAACTTATTTTCTCCATTTAAAAAATTTTATATTTAATAAATACCCAAGAATTTAAAATAATTCTTGAAATTCACATAAACTTAAAAAAAATCAAGAAATTTGGTCCAAAGACTTCTCTAGCTTAAGTCTACCTCCAATAAAAATTTCAAGGGATTAGGAGTCATTTTGGTCAAATTAGGATTTTTCTTTGAAAAATCCTATTTTTGCATGAAAATAACTATATAAATTAAATTAAATTTCAAGAAATCACATTTTCTCCTCTGATATCTTAATTGTCCCATGAATGAGGTACGATAAAAAATTTCACAGTCATTTGAGTTGAATTTGACAAATTATGAAGTGATAAAGCCTTAGGGGCACATGTGTAATTTTGGAAATTTAGATTTAATTAACCTTTAGGCTTAATTTAAGGAGGGAAATGGGTAACCTCTGATCTTAATCAATTTATTTGATGTTTTAAATACAAATGTTTAATTGGTAGAAACCAATCTCACTTTTCTCATTAAAAAGATAGTTAATAAATTTTTAAATTATTAAAATTTGGAAGTTTATTAAGATAAAATGAATCTAGGACTTAGGGGTATGACTTTTTAAGTCAATAATTAATCAATTTAATATCCCTATTTTGATGTTCAAATAAAATCCAAATCATGAATCATGATCACCTAAAGCATGATCTTTTCAAAGCTAATTAAGACACTCTCCAAGGTCTTAAGGGCTTTGTAGTGACTTAGGCTAAATCAAGTTTTATTTAAATGAAGATTAGAAAAGTAAGTATCATTGAAAATTAAAATATCTTTCAAACACTACAGGCCCAATTAGGGTTAATCTTTGGCTAAGTGTCCCAACAACACTAGCTTGTCTCTTTAAGGGTAAATTGAATCACAAGTGATAATTAACCTATTCTTAGGGATAATTGAGACATCAATGTTCACTAAGCATTAAGGGTATTTACAGGATGACTTATTAAGCAACATAATAAGTTTAAGAGAACTCGAGATTTTCCACCAGGCATCGAGAGAGTAGCACGAACCTGCGTCTTTCTATAGATCCGTTAGATACCTCGGAGATCTACTCAACATAATATGTTTTGCTTAACAAAATCATCCTTAACTAAACTCTTAAGGACGCACCAAGATATGACATAGGGTTAGGAAAACTACCAAAACGTTACTTTTCCTACTCTTCATAAATGCCTTAACATGCATTTTAAGTTTCAGGAGGTGGAATGAGAAGACTAGCTAGGTACGCTTTTACAGTTTTCAGCGTTGTCTTTCTTGTTCTTTCATACTGTGCTTTTATACCTGCAAATTTGCATGCTAAACAACAATGCCACCCTGCATGAAAACTAAAACGATTAGGATAGCCATAAAACCAAAACCAAAACCAAAACAAAAACCAAAACTAAAATCAACCAAGATAAAATTCACCCCCTCACAACATTTAAAATATAAAACAACTTAAAATTTAATCACAAACATCACATAAAACGACAACTGCAATTAAATTAAGACGTCTCTATCGGATGATCGGGAATCCCTCGGAGGAGGTAACCTACGGTTGCTAATGAGGCTTTTCCCGGTCTAAATGAAATTATAGAACTCATTAAGTTGAGTTTAGTAAATTCATATGGACTAAGTGAATCCAATAGAAAATAGTGGTACCAAAACGAGAGAACCATAGGATCTTAACCGATATCGCACTAATCAACTTTAATATGCCCTCAAAAAATTTAAAGAACTTCAACAAGAGGGCCACCTGATTTAACGTTATAACTTGACGCACTAGAAAACTCAAACTCATCGCAGTGAGGAGCTTGGAGCTAGCATGGTGGGCAGCACAACCATCTTCAACAACAAAGCCTGTCTTCCCCAGCTAAACCAATCTTCCGTCCTTAGACTTAAGCAAGAAAGGCATAAGACTTTGAGGTTTCTTGCTTATGAACTGTAAATCCTCACCTTATCTTTACGCCTTTGTATAGCCCTGCTATACAATATAAGCCCTAACTCGCCTTAGGATTCCGAGGTTGTTGTTTGTGATGAGCTAAATCCTCTCATCTTCCAGGCCATTTGTGTGATAGTTTCACATGAATGTAAGCCCTAACTAATAAAATTGATAGAAAGAAACACCTAAATAATTATACTCAAAAATGAAGCCAAACTTTAGGATAGCTTGGGAAGTCACTGAGGTTCTCCTCTAGATCCATGACATCCCCTAGTTCTTCTTCTTTGATAGCTTGGGAAGTCACCGAGGTTCTCCTCTGGATCCATGACATCCCCTAGTTCTTCCTTCTTTGGACTCTACGACAAAATGTTCCAACTTTAAACCAATCCCCTTTCACACCTCTACGTCCAATCTCATTGGAAAGTCCTACCCTTTGAAACTCCTTGAATCTTTCACACCTCTACATCTGATCTCATTGAAAAGTCCTCCCCTTTGAAACTCCTTGAAGATAATATTCACACCTCTACGTCTGATTTCGTTAAAGAGTCCTACCCTTTGAAATTCCTTGAAGATAATCTTTCCACCTCTACGTCCGATTTTGTTGAAGAGTCTTACCCTTTGAAATTCCTTGAAGATAATATTTCTACTCTACGTCCGATTTCGTTGAAGAGTCCTACCCTTTGAAATTCCTTGAAGATAATATTTCTCATTTTATCGAGAGTTTTCTTAGGTGACTTTGGTCATTTAAGATGTAATTAACTATAGGGGCTTACCCTGATTTCGTTGAAGAGTCCTACTCTTTGAAATTACTTGAAGATAATATTTCCTGATTTTTATCAGTCTTCTTAGGTGACTTTGGTCATTTAAGATGTAATTAACTATAGGGGTTTGCCCTTATAGCAAGCATGTCCGAACCCAGCTGAATATAAACCCTATTTAATTCTTTATATTAAATAGGAGAACTTGTTAGCAAATATAAAGGTTTTGCAGATCAAATGGATGTCACATATTCCTTAGTTTATTTGATCATGCCTCATCATCAAGTCTTGTGTTTATTCTTCGGGATAGATAAAGGATTTGAGGTACAGCGTTCTTTCATCTAAATTATAAAAATATGGTGTTAGTTTGATTTCATATTTCTCTAAAACTAAATATATATGTAAATTAAAACGTCCTTCCAAAGCGGGCAACGAGATTTCGATTTCGGTTACCGACAACTTCTTACGGACAATGACATACCAACAGAAGAGGAAATTTATTTCCAAAACTAATACTTATTTTTGGGATGAGACATTTTTATATAAATAAGGAAAAGATCTGATTACTCAAAGATGTGTACAATTAGGAGAAACTTATGAAATTATCCAAAAATGTCATAATTCTGATTTTGAGGGACATTCTGGTGTTGATAATACAACATATAAAATTTTACAATCTGGATTCTATTGGCTTACTATTTTTAGATATGTTAATACTTATATCAAAACTTGTGTAGATGTCAATGAGTAGGAAATATTTCTAGAAGAAATGAGATGCCCCTCAATTATATACTAGAAGTTGAAATATTTGATGTTTGAGAATTAGATTTCATAGGACCATTTATACCATCTTTCAGGAATTGATATATTTTGTTAGTAGTGGAATATGTATCCAAATGGATAGAAGCTGTTGCTTTACCTCAATGTGATGCTCAAAATTTTTGAAAACAAACATATTTTGTAGATTTGGGATATCGAGAGTTATCATAACTAATGAGGAAAGTCATTTCAAAAATGCCATAATGGAGAAGTTATTAAATAAATATCATATAAACAATAGGATTGCTACTACTTATCATCTTTAGACAAGTGGTTTGGCTGAAATATTAAATCAAAAATTTAAAAGAATTATGAAAAAATCTGTGAGTCCAACAAAAAGGGATTGGCCAGTCAAACTTGACTATGCTTTGTGGGCTTATAGGACTGCATATAGAACTCTTATAGGAATGTCCCCATATAGGCTAATATTTGGGAAAGCTTGTCACTTGCCAGTTGAACTTGAGCATAAAGCATATTGGGCAATTAAAGAGTTCAATTATAATTTGAAAGATACTGGTGAGAAAAGATTATTGCAATTAAATGAGCTTGAAGAGATAAGGAATGAATCTTATGAAAGTGCTAAGATTTACAAAGAAAAGATGAAAATATGCAATGATCAAAGGATTATTACTAAAAATTTTCAACCAGAGAAAAACGTTTTGCTATATAATGCAAGGTTAAGATTATTCCAAGGCAAACATAAGTCCAGGTGGATGGGCCCATTTGTTGTGATGAAAGTTTATCCTTATGGAGCTGTGGATATTAAAGATCCTAATAATGATGAAATGTTTAAAGTGAATGGTCATAAACTGAAAGCTATTTTATTTGGGATCAACATAAATTTAATGAAGTAATGATGTTGGGTCAACCAAAATAAGCACTGGTTACGTCGGGCTGATGATGTAAAACTAAGAGCTTTGCGGGAGGCAACCCGTATCAGTGCATTTTGATTTTAATGTCATTTTTGTGTTATTAAAAAAAATTAGGGTAGTATTTTTGAGCTATTATGTATTAGTATTGATTTTTAGACTTTATTTAGTAACCTAGACAAGTTAGAATGAGAATTTTGACTTTAAGTTGACTGGTGCGAAAATGTGCGCTGGCGCTTAAGCGCCAAGATTCGACGCTTAAGCTTGATAGTTAAAAATCATGTAAAAAATTAAAATTCTAGAAGGTTTAACAACCAATTAGCTTGTAGAAAAGTGCCAAGGCAATTCCTAGATGTGCCTTGAAGTTATTTGATGGATTTAAGCATACAAATAGAAGGCTTTTATGAAGGAATTTCACCCAAATCATTTTCAGCCCTAAAGTCTAAAAGAAAGAGAGATTTAGAGAAAATGTTTTTATAGGAGATGGATTTGAAAAAGAAGGAAGAGACCATGAGGAAGAGATTCATTAGTCAAACTACACAAGAGATGTATAACAGTTTCTTAGCCGTTAGTAGTGAAGCAATATCAGAAAAGATCAACAAAATTGAGACTACTATTGTTTTACTTAAGACCAAGGTAATTGAGATTCATGCCCATCTTGAGCATATTGGATGGTAATTGAAAATTGAATTTAGTCATACTAGTTATATAGAGGAAGCAGATAAGGAGATGTTTCTTAAGCAAAAATGGATTGAAGAAGATAGTATCAGAGCTCGTCACCATTGTTTGTTTTATCAAATTTATATTCCGATTGCCCCGGGAGAGACTAATGAATGACCGGAGTTTGTCCTAGCAAATGAAGAATGGAGTTAAGTTTTATGTTAGAGTTTGTTTGTCAGGAGTTGTTGTTTAATGTGTTATGTGTTAAGAGTTAAACACTATTTTTTGGAGTTTATGTTTATTAAGTGTTTGTGCTTAGAAAATTTTCTCATCCAAGACTATTTGGAGTGAGAATTAAGTGTTACATGTATTTGTAATAGTTGTGAATTAATATATATGTTTGTTTGTGTGAAAATTAGTGTTATTTTTATCCTCAAATTGAATTGAGTTATATGGAGAATTTTGAGAAAGGAGAGTTGTAGGAGATGAAAATAGTCATTTAAGTGTTATGAGACCAATTAAGGGTGGCGTATCTATGCAAATAGTGCATTTTACTTAAATATAAAAATCTCAAAAATCATGCACTGGCATCTAAGCACCACATATCTCGCTTAAGCGCGAGGTAACCCGAGTGGCAGGCGCTTAAGCGCCACTTATCCCCGCTTAAGCGCCGGTTCACAAAAATGGGTTTTTGAACGATTAAAAGTGAAAAATTAACCTAAAAATTATCATTTTTCACCCTCCCATCACCTTCAGCCTCTCAAAATCACGATTTTGGAGAGCTAAGGCATACTATTATGTTGTAAGAGCTTTACTTTTATGCAAAAATTTTGGATTGTCACCATGTAACTTGAGTACATTTAGAAGAATTAAAAAAATCACTATTCATTGTGAAAATTGAAGAAAAATCAATGGAAATTGCATAAAAAGTATATTTTAAGCTTTTTGAAGTTTAGTTTAGTAATTTAGACTTAATTTTTGAAGTTATTTTTAGATTTTTATAAAATTGTAGAATTACACCAAGAATGAAAAGGAGTAAAGGAAAGAGCCCTTTTGATTTGAGCAAATTTCTTAGTTCAAAGGCTCAAGATACGTAAAGTGATGTGTTGCAATCATACAAGCTTATTCAGGAGCATTGTTTTAAGAATCCAGGTGGATCTGTGGAATATTTGATCGTTCGCCGACAGTGGGAACAATTTTGTTATTTTTTTATTGTTGCAGTTATTTTTGTTATTAGGGAGTTTTTTGCAAACCTCCCTGAAGCTGAAGATGATAAATTCATGGTTCGAGGAAAGTTGGTACCTGATCCCGAAACTGCTTATATGCAATAGTATAACAATAATTCTGATTATATTTTTCACTTATATTTCTTTATTTCAAAACAAAAATAAAAACTTGATCTTGACAAAAAATAAGAATTTAACTTTTAAATTATATATATTGAGATATTACGCAAGTATACGTATCCTTATCAAGTAATATAGGACTTTTTCATTAAGTCCTGAATATCGAACCCACAGGGAAGATATGCAATATGCACTTTTTGGAAAATTTTCTATTTTTAAAAAGACAATTATTTAAACTAAAGACGTTTTCGCAGTAAATAAAGTTTAAATATTTTTAATAATTTTAATATTTTAACAAAAATAGAACAAACTTTAAAAGATAACTTGAGTTTTTGTAGAAGAAAAATACTAAATATGAAAATATCTTTTTCGTTATCATGAATCAGTAATAAGTATAGGAATTTTGTTGTAGAAGTATGCATATTGTGTTGTGCTAAATAGGAGCAATAATATTCTTTACCCTTACTAGAGATGCTAAAAAGAACATTGGTTAATTCTAAGTTTGAATAGTTCTGAAGACCGACTAGGCAGGGAAGATACTAGCTCACACTCTAGAGTTCTCTCTATTCCCTCCACCTGGGGGCTAACATCTCATATTAGAACCTAAAACAATAAACCAAGTTAGGGGTTTTAACCTGTCACTTTAACGTCATCTAACTCTACACCCTTCAATGAATATTTTCTTGTTATCTTCTCTCAATCATGTGAACTACATTCTCATTCATAAGAACTCATGTGATTCTTTCCAATTGTTGACTGAGACAATACCAGCCCGGTTCTTACATGTTCTCACAATAAATTTTATCATCTGGATTGGCCAAATCAAGAAGTAAAAGAAGTACATGGATTTTAATCATCACAACTTCTTCCAAATACTCTCCAAAACTTTCATCCAACATATAATTACTTATCATTTTAAGAAGAAAGATAAAAACAAAACCACACTTTAGTTTAAAAGTATGAATTTTTGAAAAGCCAACATTAAATCTCTATTAAAACCAAAAGTAATCTAAAAAAAAGATAAAAACTTATCTCAAGTCCTCCACCAAACTCTTGAAGTTCTTTTGCATCTCTTCTCTTTTACAACACTCTCAATATAGAACCTAAAATAAAAATGATAAATATGTGGTGCCTGAAAATCTCTCCAACTAACTCCCCAATTTTAAAACTTTTAAAAAATTCCTAGTACTTTTAGGACCCCTTTCAAAGTCTCAATATTCCTTCTTTTATAATTCTCCAAAAGGTTCCTTGGTATCTCTTCAAAATGTGTCTTAATTCGATGTATTTTCCCAAGGGATGTATCCTTTCACAATAATTTTCATCCATGGTGGTTGTAACCACTTATTAAGCCAATAGGTGCCTCAAAAAACTCTTCAAAATTTGAAAAAAATCAAATTTACCACTAGTTCTTAAGTGCGGGGTCTCTGGCGCTTAGGCACAGCCTTCTCTGTTTAACCGGCGCTTAGGCGCCAAAACACTTTTGCATATTTTTCATCTATTTTCTCCAAATTTGATCCTTTTTTACTCCTTTAAGCATTTTTCACCTTTTTACATGTACCTGAAAGAAATACAAAATTACATTCCATTAAAGCGCAATATTTCAAAAATAGGTATAAAAATGTGTCTAAAACACTATATATTTTAGGCGTGTTAGTACCTTTTTAACTGAAGGTAATCAATTTATTCTACCATTTGCTACTAAGTACTTTTTGTTTTTATGCAAATTATAATCTGATGGAGATGGAGCTAGATGATATTATTTCTTATTTGACTGATGGAAGAGGACTTTAGAAGATCACTAATGAAAAGAGTGTTAACTTTCCTACGTTAAAGTTAAATGCACCTTTGAAGGCATAACACTGTTTTATTTCTGCTCGTTTGCTACCAACAAATCATCTCATGAAGTTACCAGAGAGAGCGACGTTAAATTATTGTATCTAGGAAGGAAGGCTTATCAACATTGGAGCTTTGATATGTTTGACGATCATCAGTTTTGCAATTACTATTACTACTATAAGTTTGAGATTTTCTTCCTTGATCTTTTCTTTATGTGAGGAAGCTGGAGTAAGATATGATAGCTGGGAGGAAGTATTGCTGCCTCATAAGCCTATTATAAAAGTAAATGTGAAGACTTATTTTGAGCATTCTATTTTTGGCTGGAGAGGAGGATTTTGTAGGAGTTATGGAATGGAGAAGTCTGCTTCTACTACCTCTACTGCTTGAACATCTAGACCATCTACCTCACGTGCTTCTACTTCTAGAGGTGAGTCTACTGAGACCTAAGATCAATTGTTACATAGGATGATGGTCAATATAAATTATACCGCTGATAAAGTTCAAAATATAGAGCATTTTGCAGAGCATATTGATAGGTATAATAGAAGAAAAAGTGATTATAAAGAGAAATTTCACTCATATTTGGAAAACCTCATCAGAGATAACCCAGAGTGCAATTTTCTCCATATGCACAATATCTTGATTATGAGTTTGCAGATGTTTGGGATAGCGGTGATTCTGAGATTGAGGAGTAAGATTATGAGATTTATTTTTATTTTTGTATTATGTTATGGACTATGTAGTATAGGTTGCTACAATTACATTTATGTGTTTATTTGGACTTGAAACATGTGATGTGATGTGTTTTCATGTTGTGGAGCTGAAACATGTATGTTTGATTGTTAGTTTAGATTTTCTGATGTATGAGACTGTTATTTTGTTTAATTGTATTGTAATTTTGTGTTTTGTTAGTAGTTTTGTTTTAAAATTCTAGGGTAGTATCTGTCAATGTGTGTTTAGTACTATGATTTAGTTAGTTTAGAACTTAAACTTAATTCTACGTCTTTTGTAAAGTTGAAAATCTTGCTAGCGTAAATCTTAAATTTGAAACTTAAAAAATGGCTACCCTGTATTTTTCTTTTATCTTGTTAGTATGTCAAAGTTAGTGTGCTAGCTTGCTATTATGTTTGTACCCACTACTTAGAATTCTACTGAATCTCTACATGTTAAATTGAAATGAAAATGATAGAAGATAAAATTAATTTTACTCCTATTTTTAGTTTTATATTTGTGTGCTTAAGATATAAAAATTCCTATAAGCATGTTCTTTCAATTTTCATTCCTGCTTATATATATTTGCTGCTAAACTATTTAATATGTTAAAGATCTAAGTTTGGGGGAATGAATAATATTTTAAAAACTTGAATTTTATTTGATTTCAATTGTGCTACAAGTAAATTTGATTTTAAAAGAAAAATGATCATGTATATGAGGTTATATTAGGGAAGTAAAATTTGATTTTAGAAATGAGTAAGAAAATTTAGTTGATATTTTTTTGTAATGAAGAAAAACTTTAAGTTAAAAGCTTTTAGTGTAGAAAATGTTTAATACAAGTAACTATCATTAGTAAGAAAAATGATATTGTTGAAAAATGTAGAAATTTAGACTTCTATTTTTAATACTTAAATTTCTTTTATTTAATTAATTTTCAAAACTATTATTATATTTATAAGTAAAAGATTTATTTCAGGACTTTGCTCTAGGAAAGGAGAAGTGGAATTCAAAACCATTAAAGGTCTGTCCAGATATAGTAATCCTTGCCTAAAAAGAGAAGAAAAGAAAAAGAGAAAAAGAAAAAAAGAAGAGAAAAAGAAAAAAGAAGAAAAGAAAATGAATATATA
>JXCR01142798.1:0-21535 GCA_002079205.1 Phalaenopsis hybrid cultivar | reverse complement strand
TTGATACACCTAAAATATATAGTGTTTTTAGACACATTTTTATACCTATTTTTGAGATATTGCACTTTAGTGAAAGGTATTTTTGTGTTTTTCTTTCAGATACAAGTAAAAAGGTGAAAATGCTTAAAGGAGTAAAAAAGAATCAAATTTGGAGCAAAAAGGTGAAAATTATGTTAAAGTGTTGTGGCACTTAAGAACCAGATCCGGTGCTTAAGCGCCGGTGAAACAAAGAAAGCCGCGCTTAAGCACGAGAGGCCTCGAGCTTAAGGGCTAGAGACAGTTATTTTATGATTTTCTTCACTTAGCAAAATTTTGAAGAAGTATTTGAGGCACCTATTGGCTTAAGAGGGTGGTTATGACCACTAAGAAAGAAAATATTATTAAAAGACTTGTGAAAGGAGGCACCCTTTAGAGGATTCCAAGTCACCTTTTGGAGATTTATAAAAGAAGGAAGTTGGGACATTTGAAGGGGGTGCTTGAAAGTTATGAAAAAAGTTAGAAGAAGAGGAGTTCAAAGGAGTATGGAGAGATTTTGAAGCACCACAAAAATTTACTTTATCAATTTTGTTTTTAGTTTATTTTGAGAGCGTTGTAAAAGAGGAGACTCAAATGAACTTCAAAAGTTTGGTGGAGGATTTGAGATATGTTTTTATCTTTTATTTCAAACTACTTTTTGTTTTAATCGAGACTTCTCGTTCGTTTGATAATGATTTCTACTTTTAAACTAAAGTGTGTTTTTATTTTATTCATGAATTTTGAGTAGCTTTCTTTATCTTTTTCCTTAAAATGAGAAGTAATTAATGTTTTGGATGGATGTTGTGGAGAGTATTGATCTTTAATGTTGGAAGAAGTTGTGATGATTTAAATCCATGAACTTCATTTACTTATTCATTTGGCCTATCCAAATGTTAAAATTTATTGTGAGAATATGTAAAAACCGGGATAGTATTATCTCAGTCAACAATTGGAAAGAATGACATGAGGTTGTATGAATGAAAATGTAATTCATATAATTTAGAGCAAATAAATAGGGAAATATTCATTGAATGGTGTAAAGTTAGAGTACTTTAATGTGATAAGTTAAAGCCCCCAACATGGTTTATTGTTTTAGGTTCTGTTACAATATGTTAGCCTCTAGATGGAGGGAATCAAAGGTACTCTAAAGTGAGAGCTGGGATCTTCCCTGCATAGCCGATCTTTAGAGCTATTCAAACTTTAAATTATCCAATATTCTTTATAGCATTTCTAGTAAGGGTGGTAAATAATATAATTGCTCCTTTTTGGCACAACACAATTCACATACTTCCACAATAGAATTTTTATACTTATTATTGATTCATGATAATGAGAAAATTATTTTTCAAATTTAGTGCTTTTTTTTAGATAAACTCAAGTTATCTTTTTAAATTGTTATTGTTCTGTCAAAATATGAAAAATACCAAAAAGATTTGAATTTTAATACAACAAAAAAATTTTTAGTTTAAGCATTTGTTTTTTTTTTTAAATAGAAAGTTTTGTGTTCAATAGTGCATATTTCGTATTTCCTTGTGGGTTCGATATTCAGGTCTTAATCAAAATGTCATATTTTACTTGATAACGATATTAATACTTACGTAGTATCCCAATATAAATATAAATTAAAGAGTTAAATTCTTTTTTTCATTAGGATCAACTTTTTGGTTCTGTTGCAAAGTAAGGAAACATAAGTGAAAAATATCATCAAAGACATTGTTATAATGTTGCATATAAGCAGTTCCGGGATCAGATACTCTCGGCGCTAGTTTTGGTTGGAGTTGCCTGTAAGAAGCTGTTGTTTACCGGAATTGAAATCCCATTGCCCACTTCAAAAGATGTTTTAATTTACATATATATTTAGTTTAGAAAAATATGATATCAAACTCACCCCATATTTTTCATACTATAAATAAAAGAGCACTGTACCTCAAATCCTGTATCTATCATGAAGGATAAACACAAAACTTGAGGATGAGACTAGATCAAATAAACTAAGGAATATATCACATCCATTTGCTCTGAAAAATCTTTACTTGCCGACAAGTTCCCCTATTTAATATAAAAAATTAAATAGGGTTTATATTAAGCTGGGTTCAGACATGCTTCCTATAAGGGCAAGACCCTATAGTTAATTACATCTTAAATGACGAAAGTCACCTAAGAAGACTCTTGATAAAAATTAGGAAATATTATCTTCAAGGATTTTTAAAGGGTAGGATTTTTTAATGAGATCGGACGTAGAGGTGTGAAAGGGGATTGGTTTAAATTTGGAACATTTTATTGTAGAATCCGAAGGAGGAAGAATTAGGGGATGTCATGGATCCAGAGGACAACCCCGGTGACTTCCCAAGCTATCCTAATGTTTGGCTTCAATTTTGAAGAGAAAAATTTAAGTGTTTTGTCCTGCCAATTTTATTACTTAGGGCTTACATTCGTGTGAAACGATCAAACAAATAGCTTGGAAGATGTGAGGATTTAGGTCATGACAAACGATAACCTTAGAATCCTAAGACAAGTTAGGGCTTATATTGTATAGCAGGGCTATACAAAAGCCTAAGGATAAGATGAGGATTTACGTTGCATAAGAAAGCAACCTCAAAGTCCTATGGTTTTATTTTTTAAGTTTAAGAAAGGAAGATTGGTTTAGCTGTGGAAGACAGATTTTGCTGTTGAAGATGGTCGTGCTGCCCACCATGCTAGCTCCAAGCTCCTCAGTGTGACGAGTTTGAGTTTTTTAGTGTGTCAAGTTATAATGTTAAATCAGATGGCCCTATGGTTGAAGTTCTTAAAATCTTATGGGGGCATGTTAAAGTTGATTAGAGCGACACCGGTTAGGATCATACGGTTCCCTCGTTCCGACACCACTATTTTGTATTAGATTCACTTATTCTAAATAAACTTACTAAACTCAGCTTAATGAGTTCCATAATTTCATTTAAATCGTAGGAAGCCTCCTTAGCAATCGTAGGTTACCTCCTTCGAGGGATTCCCAATCATCCGATAGAGACATTTTAATTTAGTTGTAATTGTAGTTTTGTGTGATGTTTGTGATTAAATTTTGAGTTGCTTTATGTTTTGAATGTTGTGGCGGTGAATTTTATCTTGGTTGATTTTAGTTTTAGTTTTGTGAATTTTTAGGATTTTATAAAATTTTTGGAATTTTGGGCCAAAGAGGGGTATTTTGATAATTTGGCCAATTTGGAGATTTTGGGTAATTTGGGTGTTCTCAAGGTGTTTGAAACTATTTTTGAACAAGTTTGGGTATTTTGGCCAAATTTGGGGTTCCCAGGGTATTTGGGTAATTTGGGGGAATTTAAGGGCAATAGTGTAGGTTGGAAATCTTGATAGGGTTGGATAGCCAACCACCATAAATAAGCCATGGAATAATGAAAACCCCATTTTGGGTCCTCTATGTAGTGGTCTTAGCTAAACCCTAGCCTAGGGCTAATGGGTCTAGGAACCACCTACAGGAGTCTCCCAAAAGTATCAAGGTACCAAAGCCTATAAGTTTTGGGTTTAGGGTAATGAGTGATTGTGAGTGCAAAAAAGTACCTTAAGCCTAAACTAACACCTAGTCTCAACCATATGGTCTAGTAGTCCTGAGGGAGACTCATATTGAGTTTCCCCCATAATGACCCCACCTACTATGTGCTAGGAGGTTAGGACCAATATTTGAGAAGAGTTTGAAATTTCTAATGGTGAGGGCTCCTTGTCTAGTTTTCTAAGAATAGTCAATAGAAAAGTTCTATGTTTAGGGCGTAGGCTACTAAAGAGGAAAATTTGAACCTCAAACAAAAGTGAGGTCAATAAATGGACCACCAATAGGTGGGGTGTGCTGGGAAAGCACACCGCGCGTATTGGAGCTGACCGACGAGATCAACAAAAACCAATACACTCCTAAGTAAACAGACCCGGAAGTAGGTGTAGAGTTGTGTGTGTTTTTTTTTTTATTTCCGCCGGGGATACTGGCAGGTGCATATTTGATCAAGTCAAGAAGTAGGGATTCTCAATAGAGATTGGAGAGTGGATTTTGAGTTATGAAATTCTAGAGGATGGGAATCAATATGCAAGTGCTGACACCAAGGTGAGAATTGAAATTTAAGTATCAATTCCGAAAAGAAAGGAAGAGTCAGAATTTAGGTACCTACCTCAAAAGATGAGAATCAAAATTTAAGTACTCATCCAAAAATGAGATTTAAAGTTTAGGTATCAATCTAAGGGAGAGAGTCGAAATTTAAGTATCAACCTCGAAAGATGAGAATCAAAATTTAGGTACTGATTCAAAAAATGAGATTTGAAATTTAGGTATCAATCTCAAGGAGAGAGTCGAAATTTATGTATCGACATCGAAAGATGAGAATCAGAATTTAGGTACTGATCCAAAAATGAGATTTGAAATTTAGGTATCAATCTCAGGGAGAGAGTCAAAATTTAGGTATCGACCTCAAAAGATGAGAATCAGAATTTAGGTGCTGATCCAAAAATTAGATTTGAAATTTAGGTATCAATCTCAGGGAGAGAGTCGAAATTTAGGTATTGACCTCAAAAGATGAGAACAAGAATTTAGGTACTGATTCAAAAAAAGAATTGAAATTTATGTATCAATTCCGAGAAGAGAGACAAAATTTTAGTATCGACCTCAAAAGGTGAGAATCAGAATTTAGGTACTGACTCAAAAGTAGAATTGAAATTTAGGTATCAATTCCGAGAAGAGAGTCGAAATTTAAGTATCGACCTCGAAAGATGAGAATAAGACTTTAAGTACTAACTCAAAAGGAGAATTGAAATTTAGGTATCAATTTTGAGAACAGAGTCAAAATTTAGGTTTCTACCTCGAAAGATGAGAATCAAAATTTAGGTACTGACTCGACAGGAGAATTGAAATTTAGGTCAATTCCGAAAAGAGAGTCGAAATTTAGGTTTTCACCTCAAAAAATGAGAATCAGAATTTAGGTACTGACTCAAAGATGATATTTGAAATTTACGTATGAATCTAAAGGAGAGAGTCTAAATTTAGGTATCGACCTCGAAAGATGAGAATCAGAATTTTGGTACTGATTTGAAGATGAGATTTGAAATTTAAAAAGAGCTTGTGGTGTTGAATTTGCAGAAGTGTGTCATGTGGAAATGTTGATTTTGTTGAAGAAAATTTTTAGAACTTTGTGGGGTTTTGTGCAGAATGCAAAATTCCATGGGAATTTGAAGAGAGTTAATGCAGATAAAGATGGTTGTGTTGCGCGGACAAAGAGTAAAAAACTCTGGAAATGAGAGAATCCACTCAACAAGTTTTTATCACAATTAATTTCTCAAAATATGTCTTTAAAGTTTTAATTTTAATTAGTTAATTTTTTTTAAAAGAAATTTGTTTTGTTGTTTATTTATTAGTGATTATTTTTATTTAAATTTTATTTATTGTCAAAGATTTGTTGTTTCGTTCTTTGTTCATTGAAATTCTGAACCAACGTGTGGTTTGTGGCTTTCATCCATCGAACAAAAAGACAACTGACTAAAAGGCACATTCCTGAGAAAAATTTTCATTAATCTGCTTCAATAAGAAGATGTCACAGATTGAACATAGGCTAACGCCTCAAATGGTACAAAATAGAGTACATGTCAAAATACATTCAGAACATCTCATGCTATGAATACATTGTAGGCTGAATATATCAGATACATATCATGTTGCATTAAAAAGAAAGTGAACCCTCTAACCATCTATACTAGGTATGACGAGTTCCTAATCAAGCGAACCTTCTAAGTCATGCTATAGGATAAGAGTTCCCTTCACATGTACTTAGAGGTACAACCCTCTCATAGCTCGTACGACAGTAGTTCTTCCAGTTCCGGGTCCAACTGGAATCCATATGGCATTTTGCTGTTATCCATCCTGCGGAAAGTCACAGACACCCTACAGTGTCGTACCCATGGAATGCAATGTTTAGCAACATCTTCACCATTGCCTTTAAGAACGAGTACTGAATTGACTAGTAGAGAAATCTTCACAGAACCTCTAAACTCACTAGGGCCGATGACATCAATTTCTTTCCCAAATAAAAAATTTCTCTTGCTCATAAATGAGACCGTGCAGAAGGGCCTCCCAAAATCATGATGATCAATGTGTGGAGGAATGCAATCACTCTCTTCATAGATATTGATAATACAACTATTGGGAATGCAGGTAGCAGGTAGAATATTTCATTTGACGTTTCTTTTGATCATCCACTTTATTGTTGGCGGTAGCAGATCTACTTGATTGTCTCTGAGGATCCTGTCATTTGTGAGGTAGTAACAATAGCCACACTGGATGGTTATTCTTCCTTTTCCTCTCATCCATTTCTGTGGCTCAAAATATGTTCTTTCCATGAGAAGGCCTGCTCGGCCTCTATCTCTTAAATCAAAGATATAGTCCAGAATGCGTCTTTCATCACTTTTGGAGAAAACCCTGGTAACAGCTCCAGGCCTTCCAGTATGTTGATGAACTTTCCTTGAACTTCTTCATAAAACTCGAACTATATTTTATTTACTTTACTTATCTTGTAGTACTCTATCATAGTAGGGGTTGGCAGCTGTCACGGGCATTCATTCCTTCAAGCATTGGCAGGAACCCAAATTGGTGCTGCTTGTATCTGGAGCATGAGACTCGGCCTCTAGCGGGATGTACTACCCTGGGCTCCATGGTACATACTCATCCATCCCCAATGGGACATATGGTTCATCCATCATAAAAGCTAACGTCTGAGACCCATTGGTGCTTGAAGTATACTCTTCCAATGTACTGAAATGCTGTAAATGTAGAACATTGCAATCTGGTCATTCTACAATCGCACCAGTGGCTGATGTCCCGACCGGTATTTCAAAGTTTCACGTTGAGCAGCCCTTACATATGACATATGAAACTAAAAGTGTATCTAACTTTTTCACAAACCCTGGCTCTTCTTCCATGGTGGGTAGGCTAGCAGAAGTTTCTTTCAGGTTTAGATCATAAATGTGCCCCTCAAGAATAGGGGTGAGCAAGTCGTTCGTCTCTCTTTGACGTCTGCGGTCTTGTCGTAAAAAAGCTCTCTGCTTCTTGCAATTGGCATTCCTGCATTGCATCTTGTAAAGCAAAGTACTTGGTAGTCGTTCGTTATTGGCGGCTACTTGGCCCATGACTGGTGTAGCTACCATGGAGGGCAGACGGCTAGGCCCTTCCAAAAGATCTTGCTCTGTTATCATGTTCTTGCCTTTGTGTGATACATTATCGTTAGTGGTCACTCTCAGTAGTGAAGGAAATCTTCCTTTCTCTATGCAGCTGACTACATCCATGAGAGGACCTTCGTAGTCCATGTCAACCTGGTTAAAATCCATGTTGCAGTCTATCATACCGCCTTGTGGTGCCATGTCCTCATTTAGTGCGAGGCTCCAGCCATCCTGGAAAGCAAATATTAGCCTCTGTACTGACATTTTTCTGCAGACGATAGGAAAAAAGTCAGTGGGCAGAAACTTGTCATGAACTGGAACAAAAAAAAGTATTTATTAAAGTAAATTTTAGTTTGCTTTGGTGAAATGAATTATTTATTTTATGTATGAGTTTTTTTTTTAATTTAGGAACATTATACTCAAGAGTGGAAAGAAGAAAATTTAAAGTTTAAAATTTCTTTCTCAAAATTTTCATTATATTGAGGTTAATTACAAAATTTTGACCTCGTCATAGACATTTGGCCACATAGATAACCCTAGAAGAAACAAAGTTTTAAAGTTTCAAAGCAAGTAGAGGCAAGCGGCGTTAGATTGCAGAATAAGCTTTCAAATATCATCCGTTTATTAGTAACATGGGTCTTTCACCCTGGAAGTCCACTAACTGGTGGGCTCCTCCTGTATAGACCTTTTCAATGACAAATGCTCCCTCCTAAGTTGGCTCGAATTTTTCACCTTTTTTGAGGGGTGCAAGAATAGTCCTCTTGAGCACAAGTACGAGGTCACCAACTCTGAATGTCTTTAGGCAGAATAATTTGTCATGGGCTTGTACCATCTTTGCCTGCCAAAGCTCCAAATATTGTTGTGCTTCTAGTTGTTTTCCCTTGAGACTCTCCAGTTCTTCAAGTATGAGTTTTGCGCTTTCTTTCATTGTGAGTTAGTTGGCAACGACGACTCTGAGAGATGGTGTCTAGATTTCTAGCGGTAGCATGGCCTCAGACCCATACACAAGCATATAAGGTGTACACTGAGTGGGAGTCCTGAATATCATCCGGTACGCCCACCAGGCTTCTAATAGTTTTTTGTGAAAATCCCTTTTAATTTTATCCATTTTTTTCTTCAAAATCTCTACCAGTGTTTTGTTGAATGCCTCAGCCAGAACATTTTCTCTGTGATAGTAAATTATAGAGTATCTCCAATCTATCCCATATCTTTTGATGAAATTGTTGATCTTTGTACTTCTAAAAGCTATCCCATTATCAAAAATTATTCTTCGTGGTACTCCAAAATGGTAGATGATTTGGCTTTTGAAAAAATGAAGGGTGTGTTGTGCCGTAATATCACTAACGGTACTGCCTCTGCCCATTTGGAGAAGTAATCTGTAGCGGCAAGTATAAACCTATGTCCTCTGGAAGATGGAGGGTCTATCAGACCTATTATGTTTGTACCCAACACTCGAATGGCCACGAGTAAACAGTCGGGTGTAGCACATTCAGCGGCTGGTGTCAGACCACCCCATGCACCTGGTATTGGTGACATCTTTTGGTTGTATCCATGCAATCAGCATCATTGCTCACAAATAATACCCAAGTCTTTTGATCTTCATTTTCATTTTCGGCCCTAACTGGTGAGCGCCACAAAATCTGGCATGTACCTCTTTGATAATTTTTTTTGCTTCAGCTCTGCTCAAACACTGTAGCCACATCTGATCGAATGATCTTGTGTAAAGAACATTTCTCATCAGGGCTTAAGACATAGGCCTTCTTGTGATGTGGTGCACCTCAGACTTATCTTCTAGCAGCTTTCCAGTATGAAAATATTCTATTAATGGCTTGCGCCAATCTTCGTTGATGTCTGCAACTGTATTTATTATTTCTTCTTTTCCAAGCTTGTGTAGAGTTTCGAGATCGATTTGAGATAAGACTTATTTTTCTTGCACTGTGACTTCAATAGAATCCTACGGGGGACATGTCATTCCTTAGCAAGTTTTGCTAGAGCCTCAAAATGGGCATTATCTCCCTTAAAAATCTAGAGAAAGTCACATCAGGAATCTGCTCTAGGAGCTTCATTGTGTACTGATGGTATTCTGCTAATCTTGGTTTCAAATATTTGTATTGTCCAGCGACTTGTTAGATGACGATTTGGGAGTCACCATTATAAATGTCAATGTTTGTTATATCCATTGAGATTGTCATTTCTAATCTGGTGATTAAAGCTCCATATTCTGCTTAATTGTTGGTGCGCGACTCTGTCAGGTGATATGAGAACCTCAACATACCCTTATCTGGCATGATAAAGATCAAACCAATCCCTGCTTTTCCAGGTATAACTATGTCAGATCCTTTGTCTTTTCTGGCTGAAGAAGCACCATCGAAGTACATTTCCCAGCGTTGTGCAATGAATAATTCCATCTATAATATTTTTTCTTATGGTAACTTGTTGTTGAGAGAGGACCCAATAGGTAATGGGTGTGCAGAGATAAAGTCTGCTAGTATTTGTCCCTTGATAGCACAGAGGGGAATAAAAGTTATATTAAATTGCAATAAGATCATTGACCATCTTGCCAGACGTCTGAAGAGTGTTGGTCGGGTCATAAAATATTACAATGGATTAATTTTCGAGATCAGGGTAATCTTATGAGAAAGCATGTAATGCATAAGCTTTTGGGTAGCAAAAATTAATGCAAGACAATGCTTCTCAATAGGTTGATACCTTATCTCCATCGATGACTCAAGTAGTAGAGTGGATTTTGTTTACCCTGATCATTGACTTGGGCTAAGAGGGCTCTGAGAGAGTCATCTAAAGCCACGGTATAAAGTATCAACAATTTCCCTGGGATAGGGACTGCCAAGACAAGAGGTGTCATTAAATATTGTTTAACGTCCTCAAAGGCTCGCTGACATTTCTATTCCTAAATAAATTTGGCATCCTTTTTAATTAATGTCGAGAAAGGCTGACACCTACCTGAAAGATTAAAAATAAAGCATCTCAGATATGCCAACTACCCTTGGAAGGAACGTAGTTGTTTCAAGGTTTTAGGGGGAGGCATTTTGAAGATAGCTTTAATCTTGTCTGGATCGATCTCTATTCCCTGATGACAGACAACCAATCCTAAAAATTTCCCGGAGGTAATGCCAAAGGTGCAGTTTAAGGGATTCATTTTAAGGTCATATCGTCGTAACCGTTAAAACACGATCCTCAAATTGTACAAATGGTCTATTTTCTAGTTACTTTTGATGACCAAATCATCTACATGACATTCTACTTGGTTGTGAATGAGGTCATCAAAAATCTTCATCATTGCATGTTGATATATTACTCCAGAGTTCTTTAAGCAGAATGACATCATTGTGTAGCAGAAAATTCCAATCGGTGTTCTGAAAGCTGTAATTACTGCATCCTCGGGAGCCATCTTGATTTGGTTGTATCCCGATGATCCATCCATGAAGTAGAAAATTTCTTGTGTTGAAGCGATATCCACCATCATCTCTGGTATTGGTAGTGGAAACTCGTCTTTTGGACATGCCTTGTTCAAATCTCTGTTGTCAACAGAATCACAAATCTGTCCATTTTTCTTTTTAACATGTATAATATTAGCTAACCATATGGGGTACTGATCTTCTTTTACAAAGTTGGCGTCTATTAATTTCTTCACCTCGGCGATGGCTTGTTGTTCTATTTCGAGGCTCATTCTCCTGGGAGCTTGTTTTACTGGGTTTATATTCTTGTCACACAAAGTTTATGGACTGCAACCTCTGCTGACAGTCCTAACATTTCATCGTATCTCCATGCGAAGAAATCTTTGAATTTTGTTAATAGTTTGATCAATTTTACAAATTCTTTGTCATTAAGTAGAGAACTTATAAATGTAGGTTAGGGTTGTTCTTCAGTCCCGAGGTTAATCTCTTTCAATTCATCAACAGTAGATTTAATTTCCTCCTAAAATTCTGGCGAAGCATCTTTTATTGGTTGATCAGTACAGTCATCCTCTATATCAAGGAAATCCTCTTCTGGCTCACCAGTAACAACCATGCTAAATTCAGAATCATCGACTGGTCCGACTGTTCCAAATCTGAGACCCTCTTTTGAGTTTGGGGTTTGACTTTTAGCATTCCATAGTTTTTCAAAAAGTTGAAATTTATATTTTGCCATTTTTTTTGGCAAGTGACCCTTTTGAATTAAATTTTGAAGACAAGGTGAGAAGTAACTTTTTGGTAAGTGTCCCTGTTGAATTAACTTTTGAACACAAGGCGAGAAGTAACCAAAAGATAGTTGTTTTGGTAAGTGTCCCTGTTGAATTAACTTTTGAACACAAGGCGAGAAGTAAACAAAAGGCATTTCCATTAATTCATTAGAATCATCATCCAAATTTACATGTTTTTCAAGCTCAGTAGAGGTAGAAGCAAGGTAAAATTTGATCAGCTTTGAACCAACACTACGGACTTACTTTACCTCTAAACTCTCGAACTTTTGAGGGAGAATCAGAGTGATGTCATAGTATTCACATAGTGGTTTATTCGATCATACATTGTTTCATATTCATTCTTTTCTGTATCTTCTAGAGATATCTCATACTGAGGTATCTTTCATTTTGTCATCATTATCTCATCTTTAGAACTATCTTCATCACCAATGTTGATGGTTGGCCCAGTCCGTTCAATAATTAAATTGATCCTTCCTCATCCACGTCCGTGGCATCGACCTCGGGCGCGCGAACTAAAAGAACTTTCACCATCTCGTAATAAGGGAGAGGTAAAAGATTGTTGAAGCGAAGCTGAATGGCATCCTCTTTGTGATTGTTCTGAATCTTCATCTTTGTTTTTGATAATCTAATGCGATAAGAGAGTCTTCTTTGGAGGCGCGTAGTAGGAAGCATCTTCATGGATACCAACTTTATTTACTGAAAATGGTTGTAGGTCTCCCTTGATGAAATTTTCTTGACCATCTTTGTGGTATTTGATGCACTGATGTAGAGATGATGGAACCATATTATGATCATGAATCCACGGTCGACCCAAGAAAGCGTTAAAAGAGGTCTCAGCATTGATGATATGATTTTTAGCGGTTGTCACGAGTTCTCCAACCTTCATAAGTAATGTAATTGATCTGAGGGCTCTTTCTCCCTTTTGGTTGAATCCTCTTAACATCATTTTATTGGTTGTAAGCTCTTGAGCTTCAATATCAAAATAGGCCAATGTCCGTAGGATCATCAAGTTAAGAGATGCTCCAGGATCCACTAAGCCTCTGGATAGCACAAATTACCGATGTTGTCGGAGATGTAGAGTGGACGGTTGTGGTCGGCAGTACCGAGCAATAAGTCTTCATCTGTGAAGGTTACCCCTGACTGTTCTTTCAATGAGCAAACTTCATCTGAGGATATGCTTGCCAACTAAGCTAAACAAATTTTTGGGTTAAGCAAAGTTGTAACCAGAGACTCTCTCATCTCCTTTGACATGATCAGAGTGTTGTAGATGCTTAATCGGGGCGACAACTTCCTGAGATGAGCTAGCATGTTGTAGTCTACTTTGTATGATCCTCTGATTTTATCTTGATCATGTGGACCTTTTATTGATAGAGGTGGGGGTATCTCTTCTCAAGTCATTATCTGTTTTCCTTTGTCTGTTGGAGTGTTCTTGGTGGTAACACTTTTCCACTCCTAAAGTTAACTTCTATGATTTCTTCTTTTTGAGATATCATTGTTGAATCTTCTGGTGTATTTTTCTCTTTGTCAGAAAGATCTAAGTTAATGGCAAGCGGTGTACCTTGATGCTCGAGAATTGGCTCCTCGTTATTGGTGCTATCGTAAGCGGTGTCATTGATGTCTTCTTTGAACTTGACAACGAGTTCATCAGACTCGGGTACGATTTGAGGATCATTTTGGGTATCGAGATCAAACCTAAATCGAACATGATCAGTTATGTTATCACTAGAAATAGTTAAAACGTTGTTAAAATAACAATCATTATATTCATAAGTCCCCAAAGGGACAAAAAGCTAATCATACAAAGTCAAGGGTTCGAGGACTTTCTTCCCCAAATTCATGACAACCAATCTAGTAAAGGCAGCCCATATCCTACCCTTCGCGTTATCAATCTTTGTAGTGACGCTTTTCTTCTTCTTCTTTGTCCTTGACGATGATGGATCTCCTGACGAAACCTTCATCTCAGGCTTGGTATGTTGCAAACACTGAATGGAGGCTTGTTTTTATGTAGACTGGATTTTATTCAATATTTTCTTGGATGATCTGCTCCAGGCCTCATTCCATTGTTCTTCGTAATTTTTAGAAGCTTGTTTCGATGAATCCAATATTTGATTAAGGACCCTCTTGAGTTCATCCCAAGTTTTACTCCATCCATCTGTTTCAGTATACAGATCGATGGGGGAAATTGGCTTGGCCAAAATCATATTTATGGTACCTTTTCTAGGTTCTCTTAAATATTCCTTCGGGATTGTTATGTTCTCTTCTTTAAGGTTCCTCTCGAGCCAATCTTTAAAGAAGAAGCATTTTTTATATTGTGTCCGAGCAACTGGTGGTATGGGCAATAATTTGGATCATTCTTCTTATCCACCTCTTCGGGCTTCTTTGAATGTGGTAGTTTGAATTCTGGCTTCTTCATCAGACTCCTGAATATTTTAGGTATAGCTTCATCCTTGAAAGAATATATAATTATCTGTCGCTCCGACAGGGATATTCTTTTATCTCCTGTTTAAGGTGAACCCTCTTGAGGCGGCCACTGGTTGAATTGACTATTCTGTTTCTGAGAGTACTGTGACAGATATTGGTGATGCTCTTCTGCATATATCTTTATCGGCTTCCTCTTTTTTTTCAACGGTCGCTACTACTCCTGATTTCTTCTCGAACGCTTTGGTCACCTTAGCCTTTTCATGTGGCTCCATGTGTTTTATTTCTTCTTCAAGACTGCTAGCTTTACTAAGTAGCTTCTTAAAGGATTTGATGGTTAGTCCCTTAATCATGAAAGCTACTGGCCAATGAATGCTCTTGAGTATAATTTTAATCGCATGATGTTCGTGTAGCTGAGGTTCACATTTCATGCTAAGGTTTCTCCACCTCAAAATATAGTCTACCAAAGTTTCGTTAGACTTTTGCTTTTCCATCATAAGCTCTCCAATAGACACATGGTGTTGTGTGCCGACAAAGATTTTCACAAATAACTGTTCTAATTCAAAAAATGCTTTAACTGACCTGTTGGGCAAGTCAGCGTACCAGTTGAAAGCAATTTCATGACAAGCTGCTGATAAATTGCTGACAGAGTAGAGCTTCATTATTTATTGTGTTACTATAGCTGGCTCAGAAATTTGCTATATGCTGTCTGGGATTTTTCAGTCTCATCGAATATCTTGAAGTTTGGGGCCACAAATCCCTTTGGGAAAGGCACGACATCGAACTCCTCTGGGTAAGGTCTACCCTTCAAAATTGTCGTAGCGCCTTTGGATTGGGCTAAGGTGTCTCGCACTTGTTCAATCATTTGCTTGAACTACTTTTCTGGCATGAAACTTGATGGAGAATCTTTCTTTGGTTGCTCATCTTTGTTGGCTGAAGTAGCCTCTCTTCTTTCATCTATAATGTGTATGATTTCTGGCTGATTAATCTCTAGAAAAGCCAATTGCGGTGCTTCTGATTGCCCCTGAATGGTGGTCATGGCAGTCATAGCTACAACCATCTCTTCTATTCTTTTCTCCAATAGACTAACTTACTCATCCCTTAGAAGGATAACCCTACGCAGCTCATCTATGGCATTCTCTTTGGTATGAGGTTGAGCCTCACGTGCAGATGTGGTTCCTCTAGTTTCAATCACAAGGACATCCATGAAATCTTCCTCCAAGTAATCATTGTAATAAAAATTTTCATCATCGCTATCGACAAAAATTTCGTGTTCTCAAGCTAACTCGGAAATCTCGATCCTGAGTTTCTCAACTTTCTCCTCAATTATCAATTCCTGGATTGCTTTAAGATCTGGAGGACCCTAATGGACATCCTCTATTTGTTCCTCCATCTCGCTGGCTATTGTTGCTACAATGTCAGATATTTTGGACCCTAGATTTATTCCATGCTCTTTTCTCGCGGGCTCACCGGACTGTATCAGTGCAGCAACCTTGGGTACCCGTACCTTTTTCTTTTTTGACGATGATGTCTTAATATGGAGCGTCTTAGTAGAAACATCGATATGTCAAGGGAAAGTATGCTCCTCGTGGTGTAGTCCGGCTACAGTGCCAGGTAATTGTCTTGTCTTTATCTTTGAGATTGTAGGAATATCTCCATAATGGGTGATGGGTAAGATCTTTGGACTCAATCTTGACTTAAACGGTCGACAGCTTGCAGTCCTGGTGGCAGTATAATCAGTATTAATCACTGCGGTATCAACTCTGTTCCTTAAACAAAACTAAACAGGGATGCGAGATGGTGGCACTCCAATTGTCTTGTGGGACTATCTGGCGAATTTGACGCCCTTCAAATTTTCCTTCTTCATGCGAGGAGAAATTGCATCTCCCACTCGTTTAAGTAACTCACTAACCAAACAACCTTCTTTGGTAGCAAGCCTTCTGAAAATTGCACTAACTTGAGTGATAGGATTGAACTTCTTTCTCTCCTCACCATGTCCATGAAGTGACGGTAATGCTGCAGTGATCCTTTGGATACTCTCATATCCCTTGGTATTCGTCAAAGGATGGAATCTATTTCCTCGCAGGAGTGGTTAAATTTTCAGTAACACTTCTTCAACTTGATGAAGCTCCTCCTCAACAGCTGTTTCCTTGGGAGTCTAGGCTTTAATGGCCCTCCAAACTTTTCTGTCACGGTTCCTCCTTTGAGTTTGGGTCAGCGATACAATCCTTGAACTTGATCCGATCTCAAATATTGGTGGTGGGAAAGTTAATCCCTCAGTCAGATCCAAAAAAATCATCACTTCTTTCCCCTTAGCAGCAATGGGGCTAGCAGGTTTGGCAGGTGCTGCGATAATAATAAATTTAGACTTCTTTCATGTAGGGAAGTCTTGAAGGTAGTTCAGATTGAATTCTGCAGACGACTCCTGTATTTCTGGAGCGGCGGTCTTCATTACTACAAACGGGGCTTTCCCGAGGATGACCTCGAGATCTTTAAATTTGGCTCCAAATTTGATGGTAGGAGCGAGGTTACGGGCTTCATGGCTTGTTGGCAGGTTGCAGGAAAAAGGTCAGCATTGGGTAGACCATTACAATAGGCTTGAAAACAAAAAGTTTCAGGCTTAACTATATGACCAAAAACCTCGTAATTTTTAGTGCAAGCACTGAATGTAGAGGTTGATCTGTAGACCGGGCGGGTCCTAATTTATGGGTATTTTAAAATCTTGTTTAAAATTTAATTAATGTCAAAAAATCTCAAAGTGCACGCAACATAACATGATTTGGTTTAATTTGCAGAATAGCGAAGGGAGATGCAAAGTATTTTAGGACCCAGTGCAGGACCTATTTAGTGGCAGAAAATGCCTAGGTGGAACTAGTCCACCGACACACCTATGAGGGGGTCCGACCCCACATGAAAATTTAAAGAGTCCTTAATGGCCTTCTGAACCCCTCTGTTTAAAGATGGTTGAACAGCTAGCCCTGAAGTCCAAGGAGTTGTTGTACCTTCCCAAGACATAAATGGGTAAAGTATGCCAATAAAAGAAGGGTAATTTGGTCCAAGATGGACATGGACACATTACCAATGTGTGAAAATAATATTTCTTGAATTGTATGGAGAGAATAGCTTTTCCCCAGCGGAGTCGCCAGAAGGTGTCTGCGCTATTTTTGGTTGGAGTTGCCCGTAAGAAGCTATCGATTACTGGAATTGAAATCCCGTTGCCCACTTCGGAAGGACATTTTAATTTACATATATATATATTTAGTTTATAAAAATTTGAAATCAAACTGACCGCATATTTTTTATAGTTTAGATGAAAGAGCACTCTACTTCAAATCTTGTATCTATCTCAAAGGATAAACACAAGACTTGAGAATGAGGCTCGATCAAATAATCTAAGAAATATATGACATCCGTTTGTTCTGCAAAAACTTTATATTTGCCGACAAGTTCCGCTATTTAATATAAGGAATTTAATAGCGTTTATATTAAGCTGGGTTCAGACATGCTTCCTATAAGGGCAAACCCCTATAGTTAATTACATCTTAAATGATCAAAGTCAACTAAGAAGACTTCCTTTCTATAAGGGCAAACCCCTATAGTTAATTACATCTTAAATGACCAAAGTCACCTAAGAAAACTCTCGAAAAAATCAAGAAATATTATCTTCAAGGAATTTCAAAGGGTAGGACTCTTCAACAAAATCAGATGTAAAATCAGGAAATATTATCTTCAAGGAGTTTCAAAGGGTAGGACTTTTCAATGAGATTGGACTTAGAGGTGTGAAAGGGGATTGGTTCAAATTTAGAACATTTTATTGTAGAATCCAAAGGAGGAGGAGAGGTGTGAAAGGGGATTGGTTCAAATTTGAAACATTTTATTGTAGAATCCAAAGGAGGAATAACTAAGGGATGTCATGGATCCAGAGGAGAACCCCGGTGACTTCCCAAGCTATCCTAATGTTTGGATTCAGTTTTGAAGAGAAAAATGTATGTGTTTCATCCTGCCAATTTTATTAGTTAGGGCTTACATTCGTGTGAAACGATCGCACAAATAGCCTGGAAGATGCGAGGATTTAGGTCGTGACAAACGATAACCTCAGAATCCAAAGAAAAGTTAGGGCACATATTGTATAGTAAGGCTATACGAAGGTCTAAAGATAAGATGAATATCTAAGTTGCATAAGCAAGCAACCTTGAAGTCCTATGGCTTTGTTGTTTAAGTCTAAGGAAGGAAGATTGGTTTAGCTGGGGAAGACAGATTTTGCTGTTGAAGATGGTCGTGCTGCCCACCATGCTAGCTCCAAGCTCCTCGAAGCGCGAGTTTGAGTTTTCTAGTGTGTCAAGTTATGATGTTAAATTTGGTTCCCCTATGATTGAAGTTTTTTAAATTTTATGGGGGCATCTGAAAGTTGATTAGAGCGGCATCGGTTATAATCTTATGGTTCCCTCGTTCCGGCACCACTATTTTTTTATTGGATTCATATAGCCTAAATGAACTTACTAAACTCAGCTTAATGAGTTCCATAATTTCATTTAAACTCTAGGAAGCCTCGTTAGCAACCATAGGTTACTTCCTCTGAGGGATTCCTGATCATCCAATAGAGACATCTTAATTTAGTTGTAATTGTAGTTCTGTGTGATGTTTGTGATTAAATTTTGAGTTATTTTATATTTTGAATGTTGTGGCGATGGATTTTATCTTGGTTAATTTTGGTTTTATTTTTGGGAATTTTTGGGATTTTATAAAATTTTGGGACTTTTTGGCCAAAGAGGGGTATTTTGGTAATTTGGTCAATTTAGGAATTTTGGGTAATTTGGGTGTTTTCAAGGTGTTTGAAATAATTATTGAACAAGTTTGGGTATTTTGGCTAGATTTGGAGATTTTGGCCAAATTAAGGGTCCCAAGGGTATCTGGGTAATTTGGGGGAATTTAGGGGCAATAGGCTAGGTTAGGTATCTTGGTAGGGTTGGATTGCCAACCACCATAAACAAGCCATGGATCAATGGAAACACCATTTTGCATCCTCTATGTAGTGGTCTTAGCTAAACCCTAGCCTAGGGCTAATGGGTCTAGGGACTAAAGCCTGGAAGTTATGGGTTTAGGATAATGAGTGATTGTGAGGGCAAAGAAGTGCCTTAGTCCTAGACCAACACCCAGGGTCAACCCTATAGTCCAGTAGTCCTAAGGGTGACTCATCTTGAGTTTCCCCCATAGTGACCCCACCTACTAAGTGCTGGAGGTTAGGACCAACATGTGAACTTCAAGTTCAGTAGAGAAGAGTTTGAAATTTCCAGTGGTGAGGGCTCCTTATCTAGTTTTTTAAGAATAGTCAATAGGAAAGTCCTATGGCTAGACCTTAGGCTACTAAAGAGGAAAAACTAAACCTCAACTAAAAGTCAGGTCAACAGATACCTCGTCCAAAATACTTTCTCATACCTAGTTGTATTTTTAGATTCAAGTTTAAGTTTTAATATCTTTTAAATTAAATTTTATGTCATTTATTTTAGGTCGATGGGTTGATGAGTTGGATTTTTAAGATGTCATTTATTTTAGGTCTGATGTCGGTTAGCCTTAAGGAAGTTTGATTGAGGTCCAATAGATTTGATCTAAGCTCTAGGTTTAATGTTGGTTAAACCTAAAGATTCATGACATTTGGATTCAATTTGGATATAACTTATGGCATGAATATGAATTAGGTCCAATTTAAATATGACTTAAGGTATGAGGATGATTTAGGTTTAATAAAGGTAGAACCTAAGGTTCAAAATGATTTAAGTCTAATGTAGGTAGGACTTAAAATTGGTTTAGGTTACAGATTGAACCTAAGGTTTGAAATTATTCTAAGTCTAATGTAGGAAGGACTTTTGGTTGATTTGGGTTCAATATGAATTGAACCTAAGGTTTCAAATGGTTCAAAGTCCAATGTAGGTAGGACTTAAAATTTAAGGTGGCTTAAATCCAATATAGCTAGGACCTAAAGTTGATTGATGTTCAACTTTAGATCAAACCCAAGGTTTAAAATGGTTCTAAGTCCAATGTGATTAGGACTTAAAGTCAATTTAGATTCAATGTAAGTAGGATCTAAAGTTGGTTTAGGCTCAATATGGATTGGATCTAAAGGTTTGATTTGATTTAGATTAAAACTGAGTTGATCCTAAGGGTTTCATTTAATTTAGTTTCGAGTTGGGTTGAACTTATGAGTTTGACTTTGACTTAGGTTTAAGTTGGGTTGAACCTAAGGGTTTGATTTTGACTTAGGTTCAAGTTGAGTTGAACATAAGAGTTGAGGTTGACTTAAGTCTAATGTAGTTAAGACTTAAGGGTCTAATTATATGTAATTTCAATTATATCAAATTAAGTTTGAAAGTTGATTAAACCTAACATGGGTAAGATTTAATTTATTTTATTAGGTCTAGTTAGACCTAATTTTTTATTAGATTAAGTTAAGCCTAATGTAAGTAAGGCTTAATGTGATTAACTAGGTTTAGTTAAGCCTAATGTAGTTAAGGCTTAAAAGAGGTCAATTAGATCTAATAAGGGTTTAAACCTAATTAAGGTTTAACGGTCTTAAGCCTAATGTAAGTAAGGCTTAATGTGGCTAATAGGTCTTATTAGGGTTATACCTAATTGGGGTTCAAGTTGAATTAAGCCTAGTGTAAGTAAAGTTTAATGTTGTTAATTAGGTCTAATTGGGGTTAGACCTAATTGAGGTTTAAGTTGAATTGAGCCTAATGTAACAAAGGCTTAATGTAGTTAATTAGGTCTAATTAGGGTTAGACCTAATTGAGTTTAGGTTGAATAAAGCCTAATGTAAGTAAGGCTTTAATGTAGTTAATTAAGTTTAATTAGGGTTAGACTTAATTATGGTTTGTTTATTTTAAGCCTAATGTATTTAAAGCTTAAAAGTGGTCAATTAGGTTTAATTAAGGTTTAGACCTAATTAAGGTTTAATTGTTTAAGTCTAATGGGATTAAGGCCTAAAAAGTTTTAATTAAGTCTAATTATGGTTTAGACCTAATTAGGGTTTATTGTCTGAAGCCTAATATAATTAAGGCTTAAAAGGGTTTAATTAAGTCTAATTTTGGTTTAAACCTAATTAAGGTTTAGTTATCTTAAACTTAATGGGATTAAGGCCTAAAATGGTTTAATGAGGTTTAATTGTAGCTTAGACTTAATTAGGGTTTATTGTGTTAAGCCTAATGTGATTAAGGCTTAAAAGGGTTTAATTAAGTCTAATTGTGGTTTAGACATAATTAGTGTTTACTGTGTTAAGCCTAATGTTATTAAGGCTTAAAAGAGTTTTATTAGGTCTATTTGTGACTTAAACCTAATTAGGGTTTTGTGAAGTGTGGATTCACCTGGATTAAACTTAAATGTTCGAGTCTAGTTTGAATCCACTTGGGGATTAGATGCAAGAAAAAACTTAAGTCTATGTTTTCTAGACCCAAGGCATTTTGACTTTGGGTCTACAAGGGTTAGATCCATAAGTCCTGAGGAGATGATTAAACCCCATGTCAGCTAGGGCTTATGTTCACCCTAGATCTATATTGTGAATCTGACTGACCTAAGGTTCAGGATTTGGTCAATCCTACATGTCATCCAAGACTAAGGTTCAAGTCTACGAATTTTTTTGGGGTTAAAATGTAAATTCTAAATTTATAATTTTGACCCCAAGTGATGAAAATGTCATTTTAAATTTTCAAATGACAAAAAAATTGTCAT
>JXCR01142797.1:0-12272 GCA_002079205.1 Phalaenopsis hybrid cultivar | reverse complement strand
CAATTTAGAACATTTCCATGAGTTTTATTATTTTTGTGATTTTTATAAATTTTTAATTATTTAAATATTTAAAATAGGCTAAAAACCAAGCTTTTATTTTAAATATCATTTTATTTTTAAAAAATACCCCTGATCACAAAACTCAAAAAACTAAGTTTCATAATTTTTTGAGTTATATTTTAATTTTTAAAAATCATTTAATATTCAAAAAACTAAGTTTCATAATTTTTTGAGTTATATTTTGATTTTTAAAAAATCATTTAAATGCCAAAAGTGTTATTTATCTTTAAAAATCAACTCAAGTTGTCAAATGAACTCAAAATATTTTAAAATTTTTATAATGAGTTCTCTGGATCATAAATCACAATGGAGATAAAAAATCAAGTCATTTAAATGTTTAAATTTTCTAAAATTAATTATCTTAGTGATTTAGTGTTTATAAAATTAATGATATTTAAAATGACTTGACCCATGAAATTATTTTTATTTCTCTAGTCATGGTGGACCTTCCAAAATTTTCTTAGAATTTTATAATCAATATGCTAATTTTCATGGTATTTGCAAAATTTAAGTGCATTTTAAATGACTTGACCCATAAAATTATTTCCAAAGGTTTTTCTGCATGGTGGACCTTCCAAAATTTTCTTAGGATTTTATAATCAATATGCTAATTTTCATGATTAATTTAAAGAAATAATGTGAAATAAATTGAAAAATATGGGTCTCTATATAGAAACCTCCTCTGACTTTGGAAAAATCAGAGAATACTTCCCCTCATAGAGGCTACAACATGTCAAAATTCCAAACCAAGGTGACATGCTAATATGCATGGAGAATCAAATGATCCCAAATAGTGTTTAATTAATTAAAAATAAAATATGCATCAAATGGACTTGAAATTTGTTCCACATTGTTATCCCTGTTCACTGAGCAAGAGGGTATTTTTATTTTATTTTTGTGATTTTTCTACACAAATTTATGGATTTTATAAGTTTGGGGGTATTTAAATAAATAGAAGCTGAGCAAGAGGGTATTTTTATTTTATTTTTGTGATTTTTCTACACAAAGTTATGTATTTTCAAAGTTAAGGGTATTTAAATAAATAAGAAAAAGCCTTATTTATCTATTTAAACAGCGCGTGCTGACTAGATCCTAGGTAGCTCCGAGGGCATGCGTGGCGCGCTTTGGTTGGATGCCGTCATCCACGTATCTTGCTGACTCGGCCCGCTGTTTATGTCCCGAAGCGCTGTTCGGCTCGATCTCCCACGTCCATTTGATACACACTTGATCGAAAGGCTCCCTGTCATCATCCCCGATAGAATGATCTCGTGCCCGTCCACACTAAAACTTTAAGATCTCAGCCTAAACTCAACCAAATCACTTCGGGTTTGATCCTATGGACTCGTCTAAGTGAGACGAACACTTTCATATGGTTAATGTACCATGAAATCAAGCTTAAGTAAATGAAGAATCAAAGTAAGCTCGGGAGGAGGAGGAGTTTTATACCTTTGCTCTGAGAAGGGAGGCTTCGATCAGAGGTGCTTGGCATGTTCAGGAGGAGAAGTTTTATACCTTTGCTCTGAGAAGGGAGGCTTCAATCAGAGGTGCTCGGTACGTTTGTTGGGGTCTAAGGAGGCTAGGGATTGAGTCCCTGGTCTTGGTGTAAGGCCTAGGTATAAATGAAGAATCAAATACGGTTAATGTAACATGAAATCAAGCTTAAGTAAATGAAGAATCAAAATAAGCTCGGGAGGAGGAGGAGTTTTATACCTTTGCTCTGAGAAGGGAGGCTTCAATCAGAGGTGCTCGGTACATTTGTTGGGGTCTAAGGAGGCTAGGGATTGAGTCCCTGGTCTTGGTGTAAGGCCTAGGTATGAATTCGACCAAGCTCGATTTCAGGTATTGGTCTAGAGCTATGGTAGAGGCTTTGTGGATGGGGGATTTGATGGGGCTTTAGCTTTTTTCACTATTGTGAAGGTGTGGGTGAAGTTAATTTATGTTTGATGGACTGTGGAGGTGTTTTGGGTTTTGTCCTGGTTTCTGGCAAGATTTCAAGCTCAAAATTAAGCTCCGGCAATGGGAATGGGTGAGAGAAAATGGTTGGAATGCACTTAGGGGATCTTAGGGAAGCTTTGTGTGAAGTTTGGAGAGGCATCTCTAAGGAAATTTCAGCACTTTGTTTAACGGCCATGGAGGTGGTCTTTTATAAAAATGAGGTTATGGTGGCTGTCGTGGCCAAATAGGAGGTGTAATGTGGTGCTTAGGTGGAGGGCAGAGGAGCTCCATAGTTTGATTTGGATGAGATTGCCTCTAGGTTAGATTTGGGTGAGGTGCCATGGGGGTGGCTCTCAGTTTTGGGCTTTTTNTTTGGGGCTAAATTTGGGAATTTTGGATTTAGGCCAAAATCAAATGGATTTGAGACTTCACCAAGGACAATTTATGATTGATTTTGATTTATGGGAATGTTATAAAGATTTTGAAACATTAATTGAGGCCAATTGACTAGGCTATGGGTTCAATTTGGTGATATTAGGTCATATGGTCAAAATTGGGGTTTTGACCCAAATCAAAATTGGGCTCAAATCATGGACCAATTAAGCTTGTATTTGGTTTATTTTGGTCATATCAAAGGTGAATTTGAGTTTAGGATTAGAATTAGGGTCAATTGAGATCAAATTGATGGAGATTTGAGTTGGATTTGGGGAAATTTGAGCCTTTAAAGGGTAATTTGGGAATTTTGGTTAAAGATGGTCAAATTGGCCAAATTGGGTCATGTGGTAGTTGATAGAAATGAAATTGGGGATATTTATGATTTATTGGGATTTTCTGCGAATTTTTTGAATTTTTGGGATTTTATTGGAAATATTTGAAATTTATTGGGATTTTTTGGGAATTTTTGTAATTTTTGGGATATTAAGCTAGAATATTTGGGATTTATTAGGATTTTATGGGAATTTTTGGGATTTTTTTAAATGAAATTGGGAATATTTGGGATTTATTAGGATTTTCTGGGAATTTTTGAAATTTTTGGGTTTTTGAGCTATGGAGGGGTATTTTGGTAATTTGGGGGTGTTTTAGGGGTAAAAGGCCAAGATGGGTATTTTGGTACATTTGAGGTACCAACCATCACCAATAAGCTATGGACTAATGGAAACATCATTTTGGGTCCTCTATGTAGTGGTTCTAGCTAAACCATAGCCCTAGGGCTAGTAGGTTTAGGGGACCATCTACATGAGTATCCCAAAAGATCAATGGATATAGGCTAGAAATTTGAGTTCAGGGTTGTGAGTGATTGTGGATGAAGATAAGTGTAGTGAGTGCCTTAGCTCCAGACCAACACCCAAGGTCAACCCTAAGGTTCAGCAATCCTAAGGGTGACTCATCTTGAGTTTCCCCCACAGTGACCCCACCTACTAAGTATTTAGAGGTTGAGAGCAACATGTGGAACTTCTAGTTGAGTGGAGAAGAGTTTGGAATTTCTAATGGTGAGGGGTCCATGTCTAGTTTTCTAGGAATAGTCAGCAGGAAAAGTCCTATGGCTAGACCATAGGCTACTAAAGAGGAAAAACTAAACCTCAACCAAAAATGAGGTGAACAAATGGACCCCCAATAGGTGTGGTGTGATGGGAAAGCACACCGCGCGTATTGGTGTTGACCGACAAGATCAGCAAAAACCAATACAGACTCCTAAGTCAACGGACCCGGAAGTATGTGTAGAGTTGTGTGTGTGATTTGTTTCTGCCGGGGAATCAGTAAGTGTGTGCTTAATTAAGTCGAGAAGTAGGGACTCTCGCTGGGGATTGGAGAGTGGACTTTGAGTTATGAAATTTCAAAGATTTCCAAAGGATGAGAGTCAGAATGAAAGTTCTGACCCCGAGGTGGGAATTGAAATTTAAATATCAATTCAAAAAGAGAGAGAGAGAGAGTCGGAGTGTAATGACCGACCTCGAATGTAATGAATCAGAAATGTAGGACTGATTCAGAAATGAGAATTGAAATGTAGGTCAATTCTTAAAAGAGAGTGTCAGAATGTAAGGACCGACCTCGAATGTAATGAATCATAAATGTAGGACTGAATCAGAAATGAGAGTTGAAATATAGGTCAATTCTCAAAGGAGAGCGTTGGAATGTAAGGATCGACCTCAAATGTAATGAATCAGAAATGTATGACTGATTCAGAAATGAGAACTGAAATGTAGGTCAATTCTCAAAAGAGGGTGTCAAATTTAAGGACCGACCTCGAATGTAATGAATCAGAAATGTAGGATTGATTCAGAAATGAGAATTGAAACGTAGGTCAATTCTCAAAAGAGGGTGTCAGAATGTAAGGACTGGCCTCAAATGTAATGAATCAGAAATGTATGACTGATTTAGAAATAAGAATTGAAATGTAGGTCAATTCTCAAAAGAGGGTGTCGGAATGCAAGGACCGACCTCGAATGTAATGAATCAGAAATGTAGGACTGAATTGGAAATGAGAGTTGAAATATAGGTCAATTCTCAAAGGAGGGCGTCGAAATGTAAGGACCGACCTCATATGTAATGAATCAAAAATGTATGACTGATTCAGAAATGAGAATTGAAATGTAGGTCAATTCTCAAAAAAGGGTGTCAGAATGTAAGGACCGACCTCGAATGTAATGAATCAAAAATGGAGGACTGATTCAAAAATGAGAATAGAAACATAGGTCAATTCTCAAAAGAGGGTGTTGGAATGTAAGGACTGACCTCAAATGTAATGAATCAGAAATGTTGGACTGATTCAGAAGTGAGAATTGAAATGTAGGTTAATTCTCAAAAGAAAGCGTCGGAATGTAAGGACCGACCTTGAATGTAATGAATAAAAAATGTAGGACTGATTTGGAAATGAAAATTGAAATGTAGGTTAATTCTCAAAAGAACGCGTTGGAATGTAAGGACCGACCTTGAATGTAATGAATCAGAAATATAGGACTGATTCAGAAATGAGAATTGAAATGTAGGTCAACTCTGAAAAGAGGGTGTCAGAATGTAAGGACCGATCTCGAATGTAATGAATCAAAAATGTAGGACTGATTCAGAACTGAAAATTAAAATATAGGTCAATTCTCAAAAGAAAGTGTCGGAATGTAAGGTCCGACCTCAAATGTAAAGAATAAGCAATGTAGGACTGATTCAAAAGTCAATTCTCAAAAGAAAGTGTCGGAATGTAAGGACCGACCTCAAATGTAATGAATCAGAGATGTGGGACTGATTCATCAATTCTCAAAAGAGAATGTCGGACTGTAAGGACCGACCTCAAATGTAATGAATCAGAAATAAATTCTCAAAAGAGAGTGTCGGAATGTAAGGACCGACCTCGAATGTAATGAATCAGAAATGTTGAATTCTCAAAAGAAAGTGTCGGAATGTAAGGTCCGACCTCAAATGTGAAGAATCAGAATTTAAGAAATGTAAAGAATCAGAAATGTAGGACTGATTCAGAAATGAGAATTGAAATGTAGGTCAATTCTTATGTGAAGAATCAGAAATGTAGGACTGATTCAGAAATGAGAATTGAAATGTAGGTCAATTCTCTAGAAGGTGTCGGAATGTAAGGACCGACCTCAAATGTAAAGAATCAGAAATTTAGGACTGATTTAGAAATGGAGGGTGTCAGAAATGTAGGACTGATTCAGAAATGAGAATTGAAATGTAGGTCAATTCTCAAAAGAAAGTTTCGAATTTAAGGACCGACCTCAAATGTAATGAATCAGAAATGTAGGACTGATTCAGAGAAATGTAGGACAGATTTGGAAAGTGTCGGAATGTAAGGACCAACCTCAAATGTAATGAATCAGAAATGTAGGACTGATTCAGAAATGAGAATTGAAATGTAGGTCAATTTTCAAAAGAAAGCATCAGAAATGTAGGACTAATTCAGAAATGAGAATTGAAATGTAAGTCAATTCTCAAAAGAAAGTGTTAAATGTAGGACTGATTCAGAAATGAGAATTGAAATGTAGGTCAATTCTCAAAAGAAAGTTTCGAATTTAAGGACCAACCTTGATGTAATGAATCAGAAATGTAGGACTGATTCAGAAAGTGTCGGAATGTAAGGTCCGACCTCAAATGTAAAGAATCAGAAATTTAGGACTGATTCAGGTCAGAAATGTAGGACTAATTCAGAAATGAGAATTGAAATGTAAGTCAATTCTCAAAAGAAAGTGTTAAATGTAGGACTGATTCAGAAATGAGAATTGAAATGTAGGTCAATTCTCAAAAGAAAGTTTCGAATTTAAGGACCGACCTCAAATGTAAATGAATCAGAAATGTAGGACTGATTCAGAAATGAGAATTGAAATGTAGGTCAATTCTCAAAAGAAAGTGTCGGAATGTAAGGACCGACCTCAAATGTAATGAATCAGAAATGTAGGACTGATTCAGAAATGAGAATTGAAATGTAGGTCAATTCTCAAAAGAAAGCGTCGGAATGTAAGGACCGACCTCGATGTAATGAATCAAAAATGAAGGACTGATTCAGAAATGAGAATTGAATTGTAGGTCAATTCTCAAAGGAAAGCGTCAGAATGTAAGGACCGACCTCGAATGTAATGAATCAGAAATGTAGGACTGATTCAAAAATGAGAATTGAATTGTAGGTCAATTCTCAAAAGAGAGCGTCAGAATGTAAGGACTGACCTCAAATGTAATGAATCAGAAATGTAGGACTGATTCGGAAATGAGAATTGAAATATAGGTCAATTCTCAAAAGAGGGCGTCGAAACTTAAGGACCGACCTCAAATGTAATAAATCAGAAATGTAGGACTGATTCAGAAATGAGAATTAAAATGTAGGTCAATTCTCAAAAGAGGGTGTCGGAATGTAAGGACCGACCTCGAATGTATGAATTAGAAATGTAGGACAGATTCAGAAATGAGAATTGAAATGTAGGTCAATTCTCAAAAGAGGGTGTCGGAATGTAAGGACCGACCTCAAATGTAATGAATCAGAAATGTAGGACTGATTCAGAAATGAGAATTGAAATGTAGGTCAATTCTCAAAAAAAAGTTAGTAGCGTTGAATTTATAGAAATGTTTCATGTGAAAAAGGTTGATCTTGTTGAAGGAGATTTGTAACGTTTTGTGGAGTTATGTGGAGAATGTGAAATTTTGTGAGGATGTGCAGAGAGTTAATGTAGATAATGATGGTTGTGTTGCGCACACAAAGAGCAGGAAATTCCAAAAACGGAAGTACCACTCAACAGGTTTGTTTTATTTTCTTGTTGTTTTTATCACAATTTAATTTTTCAAAAATGCGTTTTTAAAGTTTTAATTTTAATTGGTTGATAAGAAATTTGTTTTGTTATTTATTCATTTATGATTATCTTTCATTTGTGTTTTATTACGTTGTCGAAGATTTGTTGTTTTGTTCTTTGTTCATTGGGACTCTGAACCATCGCATGGTTCGCGGCTATCATCCATCGCAAAAAAAGGCAATTGACAAAATGACACAATTTGAGAGAAATTTCCATTAATCTGCTTCAATAAAGATGCGACAGATCAAACATAGGCTAATGCCTCAAAAAGGGTACATCATGTAATACATGCTGAAATACATTGAGAGTCATCTCAAGATATGAGTACATCATAAACTGATTACATCAGATACATGTCATGCTGTTAAAAGAAAGCAAGTTAACCCTCTGTGCTCGGTATATTGATATCCTGATCAAGCAGACCTTCTAAGTCATGCTTCAGGATAAGAGTTCCCTTCGCATGTACTTAGAGGTACAACCTTTTCATAGCTCGTAAGGAAATAGCTCCTATAATTTTGGGTTCTGCTGGAATCCATATGATATTTTACTGTCATCCATTCTGCGGAAGGTTACAGACACCCTATGGTGTCGTACTCCTGGAATGCAGTGCTTGGCAACGTCTGCACCGTTGCCCTTGAGAACAAGTACTGAATCAACTGGAAGAGGAATCTCCACAGCCCCTCTGAATTTGCCAGGGCCGACTATATCGATTTCTTTTCCAAACAGAATATTGCCCTTACTCATGAACGAGACCATGCAGAAAGGCCTCACAAAGTCATGATAGTCAATGTGTGGGGGAATGTAGTCACCTTCTTCATAAATGTTGATGATACAACTGTTGAGAATGCAAGTAGCAGGTAGAACATTCCACTTAACTATTCTCTTGATCATCCATTTTATCATTGGTGGTAACGGATCCACTTGGTCTTACCTGAGGATCCCAGGCGGATTCCCCTGTCCGTCGTTCGTAAAATTGTAGCAACAGCCGCATTGGATGGTGATTCTTCCCTTTCCCAGCATCCATTTCTTCGGCTCAGAATACATTCTCTCCATTAGAAGGCCCACTTGACCTCTATCTCTTAAATCGAAGATGCAGTCCAGAATGCTTCATTCATCAGTTTCAGAGAAAACCCTGGTATATAGCTTCAGGCCCTCCAATATGTTGATAACCTTTCCCTAAACCTCTTCATAGAACTCGAATCCTCTTTTGTTTACTTTGCTTATTTTGTAGTATTCTATCATATCGAGAGTTGGCAGCTGCAAGGCTTTTCTTCCTCCCGGCCTCGGCGGGACGATCCGGAATATGAGATTCAGCCTCAAGCGGGATGTATGATCCTGGGCTCCATGGTGCGCGCTGATCCGTCTCCAGTGGTACATACGGTTCATTTGCCACAAAATCTAGAGTTTGAGACTTGTTGATGCTTGAAGTGTATTCTTCTAAGGTACTGAAACACTATAGATGTAGAACGTTGCAGTTCGGGCATTCTACAAATGCGCCCGTGACTGATGTCCCGGCTGGTACCTCAACGTTGCATGTTGGGCAACCTCTGCACAAGATATATGGGACCGGGGGCACATCTGATCGTGTCACAAATCCTGACTCTTCATCTGTAGTGGGCAGGCTGACAGAAGTTTCTCTCAGATCCGGATCGTAAATATGTCCCTCAGGAATGAGGGTAAGAAAATTGCTCACGTCTCTCTGGCGCTTGCGCTCCTGTCGCAGAAAGGCTCTCTGTTTCTTTCGGCTTGCATTTCTGGGTTGCGTCCTGCGGAGTGGAGTATTTGGTAGTTATTCACTATGGGCGGCTATTAGGCCCCTTGCTGGAGTAGCTATCATGGAGGGCACTCGGCTGGGCCCCTCCATCGGATCTTATTTCGCTATCACGTTTTTACCTTTACGTGACACATCATCTTGAGTGGTCACCCTCAACAGTGAAGGCAGTCCCTCCTTTTCTTTATTGTTGAATATGTCCATTAGAGGACCCTTGTAGTCCATATCAATCTGGTTGAAATCTATGTTCCGTCGTAGTCCATATCAATATGGTTGAAATCCATGTCGAAATCTATGACACCTCCTTGTGGCAAGTGCGAGGTTCCAGCCGTCCTGGAAGGCAAAGATCAGCCTCTGTCCTGACATTTTTCTGCATACGACAGAAANAAAGTTTCAAAGCAAGTAGAGGCAAGCGGAGGCAGGCGACATCAGGCTGCGTAATAGGTTTTTAGGTATCGTCCAGTTATCGGTAACATGGGTCTTTCACCCTGGAAGTCCACTAACTGGTAGGCTCCTCTTGTATAAAACCTTCTCAACGACAAATGATCCCTCTCAAGTTGGCTCAAATTTTTCACCTATTTTCCGGCAAGCAAGAATAGGTCTTTTGAGCACTAGCATGAGGTCACCAATTTTGAATGTCCTTGGGCGGACCAATTTGTCATGGGCTTGTACCATCTTTGCCTGGTAGAGCTCCAAATGTTACTGTGCTTCCAATCGTTTTCCCTCGAGACTTTCTAGTTCTTCAAGTCTGAGTCTTGTGCTTTCTTCCGTTGTGAGTTGGTTGGCAACGACAACTCTGAGAGATGGTGTCTGGATTTCTAATGGTAGCACGGCCTCGGTTCCGTACACGAGCATATAAGGTGTACACTGAGTGGGAGTCCTGAAAGTCATCCGGTAGGCCCACAAGGCTTCTAACAGTTTGTTATGCCAATCCTTTTTATTTTTATCCAGTGTTTTCTTCAAAAATTGTACCAGTGTCTTGTTGAAAACTTCAGTCAGACCATTTGCTCTGGGATAATAAATTGTAGAGTATCTCTAATCTATCTCATGTCTTCTGACAAAATTATTGATCTTTGTACTTTTAAAAGCTGTCCCATTGTCAGTGATTATTCTTCACGTTACTCCAAAAAGGTTGACAATTTGGCTTTTGAAAAATTGAAGGACGTGCTGTGCCGTAACCTCACGTAATGGTACTGCCTCTGCCCATTTGGAGAAGTAGTCTGTAGCATAAGTATGTTCTTTAGAAGATGGAGGGTCTATCGGACCTATTATGTCTGTGCCCCAACACTCGAATGGCTACGAGACGTAACCTCACGTAACGGTACTGCCTCTACCCATTTGGAGAAGTAATCTATAGCGGCAAGTATGAATCTGTGTCCCTTTAGAAGATGGAGGGTCTATCGGACCTATTATGTCTGTGCTCCAACAGTTGAATGGCCACGAGGCAACAGTTGGGTGCAGCACATTTGGAGGCTGGTGTAAGACCACCCCCATGCACTTGGCATTGGTGACATCTTCTAGCTGTATCCATGCAATCGAGCATTATTGCTGCCAATAAATCTGACTCTTTTAATCTTCATTTTCATTTTTGGTCCCGACTGGTGAGCGCCACACAATCCGCATGTACTTTATTTGACAATATTCTGTGCTTCGGCTCTGCTCAAACACCGTAGCCACATTTGGTCGAACGATCTCCTATAGAGAACATTTCCCACCAGGGCGTAAGACACGGCCCTTCTTGTTATGTGGTGTGTCTCAGACTTGTCCTCCGGTAGCTTCCCAGTATGCAAATATTCTATTAATGGCTTGTGCCAATCTTTGTTGATGTCTGCAACTGTATTTATTGTTTCTTCTTTTTCAAGTTTGTGTAGAGTTTCGAAGTCGTTTCGAGACAAGACTCGTCTTCCTTGTACCGTAACTTCGATGGAATCCTCCGGGGGACACGTCATTTCCTTAGCGAGTTTTGCTAGAGCGTCGACATGGGCATTATCTCCTCAAGGAATCCGGTAGAAAGTTACCTCAGAAATCTACTCCAGGAGCTTCATCGCGTACTGATGGTATTCTGTTAATGTTGGTTTCATTCTGTATTGTCCGGCGACTTGCTGGATGACAAGTTGAGAGTCACCATAGATGACAATGTTTGTTATATCCATTGAGATTGCCAACTCTAATTTGGTGATTAAAGCTTCATATTCTGCTTCATTATTGGTGCACGGCTCTGTCAGGTGGTATGAGAACCTCAACATACCCTTATCTGGCGTAATAAAGATCAAACCGATCCCTACCTTGCCTGGTATAACTGTGCCTGATCCCTTATCTTTCCTGGCTGACGAAGCACCATCAAAGTACATTTCCTAGCACTGTGCACTAGAAAATTCTATTTGTAGTATTTGCTCATCTGGTAACTTGTCGTTGAGAGAGGACCCGACTGGCAGTGGGAGTGTAGCGAGAAAGTCTGTTAAAATCTGCCCCTTGATAGCATGGAGGGGAACAAAAGTTATATCAAATTGCAATAAGATCATTGACCATCTCGCTAAACGTCCTGAGAGTGTTGGTCGGGTCATCAAATACTGCAATGGATTAACTTTCAAAATTACGTGATCTTATAAGAAAGCATGTAATGTCTAAGCTTTTGGGTGACGAAAATTAATGTCAGACAATGCTTCTCAATAGGTGGATACCTTATCTCCGTCGGCATTAGACGACGACTCAAGTAGTAGAGTGCATTTTCTTTTCCCTCCTCATTGATTTGGGCTAAGAGGGCTCCAAGAGAGTCATCTAAAGCCGCAGTATAAAGTATCAAAGGTTTCCCTGGGATAGGGGCTGCTAAGACAGGAGGTGTCATTAAATATTGTTTAACGTCCTCAAAGGCCCGCTGGCATTTCTCTTCCCAAATAAATTTGGCGTCCTTTTTAATTAATGTCGAGAAAGGCTGACACCTACCTGAGAGATTAGAAATAAAGCGTCTCAGATATCCCAACTTCTTCTGGAAGGAACGTAGTTTTTTCAACGTTATAGGGGGAGGCATTTCCAAGATAGCTTTAATCTTATTCGGGTCGATCTCAATTCCCGGATGACTAACAACGAATCCTGGAAATTTCCCAGAGGTGACGCCAAAGGCGCACTTTAAGGGATTCATTTTAAGGTCATATCGTCGTAACCGTTTGTCGGCACTATTTTTGGTGTGGGGTTTGCCCATAAGAAGCTGTCGGTCATCGGAATTG
>JXCR01142794.1:19326-36474 GCA_002079205.1 Phalaenopsis hybrid cultivar | reverse complement strand
TTACAAGAGACTAATGGCCCGTTTGGCGCAGCTTCTTTTCCGCGTCCGGCGTTTTCGTAACGCCGTGTTGTCGTTTGTTCGGGCGTTGGGTCCTGCGGTCGAGGAACGCAGCATTAATACTTTTATATAATTCCGCTCGCTCCTTCGACGCTTCCAACTCCCCACGTTCGGCGTTCAGGGTGGGATTATTACCCCGCAGCCCTCGATCCCATGAAGGCCCTAGATCTCACGAACGACGACTCGCNAACCCACTCTTTGGCAAAGAAAGGGTTTGGTCAAGACCGGCCCATGTTCAAGTCACAGTGAAAGCAAATCCAAGATTATAACGATTATGGGGGGTTGTTGATCTCAACATAGAGAAAGTTCACAACAAATATTAAGACGCTTGACACGACCATTGTGGGCAAGCTTCTCGATAGGTATCTCCCATATTCTATCCTTAACGTGGAACTTAGTGAACAAGGGGCACAGATCGGTTTTTTCAAACTTGCTACTGTTACCAATGACTGTTTTATTTGAACATTTGAAAATGTCAAAGCAAAAGAATGTTTTCTTGGTTGGAGGACCGTGGTTTTCTGCGGGTACTATTATTAGTTTAGATGTGGGGAAACTAAATTTTGCCCCGAATTCCCTTCATGGAATCTCGACCTTGATTTTGATTTGCTTACCTCTGCTACCCACTATTTATTGGGATTCTACCAACATCCTTCATATTGCAGGAATGGTGAGGCAACCACTGTGGAATGATGCTCAAACCGATTCATGGGTACATAACAATTACGCCTGAGTCTGCGTTCGTGTTTATTTGTGTAAAAATTGACTTCGGGTACTTGGATCAATCATCACGAAGGTAAGTTTTTTCAATGTTTTGAGTAACAAAGGCTATCCCATCTTTGCTTCAATTGAGGGAAAGTTGGCCACAAGGTCTCTTNAGTTTTTTCAATGTTTTGAGTAACAAAGGCTATCCCATCTTTGCTTCAATTGAGGGAAAGTTGGCCACAAGGAAGCTCTCACTTCAACAAGCTTAATGAATTACAATGTGATGAGTGATACTAGAGATGAGCACAATTCTTCAACCATTGTTGATTCGCTGAGCACTGAAGATGCTTCTCAGGGGGTGAACTTAGGTCCCGATTCTAATGTGATGAAGGGAACGACGTCAAGGTTGATGGGCCAGCCATAGTGGGCACAAAAGGCAAGCAGAACTTGCCGATAGAAGCCACTATTCGTCAATAGCAATTGGAAAATACTGTGCAGGATGATAACTCAAATTTAGACCCAAAAAATGTTGAATTGGGTGATGTTGGGCCATGGACCCTTGTGGTGAGAAACACAAAGAAGCCTTCAAAAAACCAAGCTACAGAAGCTTTGGGGAAGCAAAAAAAAAAACTCTTTAACAATAAGGAAGAATCGGTCACCAACAAAAAAGCTACTAGAGTACACCGCACATTGGAAGTCAAACCGCATAAAATGTTTAATTGCACATTTACAATGGAAATTGAAACTACTGGTAATCCCCCACAAGTTTCTTTGCAATTTCACGTTGGNACCCTTGTGGTGAGAAACACAAAGAAGCCTTCAAAAAACCAAGCTACAGAAGCTTTGGGGAAGCAAAAAAAACTCTTTAACAATAAGGAAGAATCGGTCACCAACAAGAAAGCTACTAGAGTACACCGCACATTGGAAGTCAAACCGCATAAAATGTTTAATTGCACATTCACAATGGAAACTGAAACTACTGGTAATCCCCCACAAGTTTCTTTGCAATTTCACGTTGCTATAGCGGAATCTCCACTAGTTCCTCCTTGTCAACAGAGGCATTTGGGGAAGGCACCCAAAGAAAGGGTCACTAGGAGCAATTTAAAAAAAAAACTACTCCCACTGGGTTTGTTGGAGGAGTAGCGAAATGAAAGAAGGCATCAAGCCAATACCAGTGGCGGATCAAGCTACGAACTGTGGAGATGCGTCCCCTTCGGTTAACCGTAAGAGCGCCACGGGTCACAGCTCGCTTTTCATTAAGTTAGTGGAAATAAGAGTTGAGAACTTTGACTGCAAAGAGAGATAAACTGGTCGGTATCAAGTGGGACAATTAATTCAACTCTCAGCAAGCAAATCAAAGAGGATCCACGTTTTGTGGTAGAGGGACCTTTTATCCTTTGTTGTTAACACTAAGCATGCCCAATGTATTATGGGTAGTGCCAAGCTTCCAAATAACTAAGAATGGACCATTTACACGATTTATGCTAGCTTTGATAGTCATGCTCGCGCCGACTTATAAAGTACTCTCACTTTGAGGTCCAACGGCAACTCTCCACCATTATTGGTGGAGACTTCAATTGCATCACAAGACAGCAGAATAAGAAAGGGGGGAGCCTTTTACTTTCACTAAAGGTGTGCAACCCATTCTGGACTTTATGGCCATGAATGACCTTCATGATCTTGGCTTTTTTGGGTCAGAGATCTTGGAGCAATAACAAGGATGGCGCAAGCAAGATTTGGGTCTGGCATGATAGTATTCTTGTTAACTCCGACACGCTCCAGCGCATTCCTCTAGCTACCACCAAGCATCTTCTTTGTATCGCTTCGAACCAATGTTTGAATGCGTTGGAGTTGGCGCAACTGAGATTTAAAACACCAAAGCTCCTCCAATTTGAATACTTATGACCTTCCTACCCCACGACTTTGCATATTGTCAGGTATATTGGGCTAAGAAAGATTATGAGTCTTGTTCAGACACCTTAGAAGGAAGTGTACCAAAACTTTTAAAGCTTAACATTGTTGGAGCAAGAACAAAGTGACAAGAAATCTATCCTCGAATTTGAGCTCCTCAAGCTTCAGGAGTTGCATTGGTCGGTCGTGGGCCTGCCCTTGCCTACGGACTTCAAGTCATTTTGGCCCTCATTGTGACTTGGTGGCGGCAATGAGCCAAGGTAGATGGCTCAACAAGGGAGAATCCAACTCAAATTTTTTCACATTGTTGCCACTTACCGCTATAAAAGCAAAAGGATTAATCGTCTCAAGCTTCCTAATGGCAACCATACTGAAGACTAGAGGAAATTCTTAACTCCTTGGAGTTTTTTTCAAACAACGTGGCATGGGGCTGCTATCAGTTCCAATGATTAGTCGGATTTCATGCATGTCAGACACTCTTTTGCGGGATTCCCACATATGCTATTCACAGGTTTTTTTACAACTGGGTATATGCCTTCGGCTTGGAAGGAATCTTTACTTGTGCTAATTCCAAAGAAAGATCCCGCTAAATCCCCAAATATATTCAGGCTTATCAGCCTTTCTAACACCATTTATAAAGGAGCGGCCAAAGTTCTTGTGAATCGACTTCAAGGCACTCTACCGGCATTGATTTCTGAAGATCAAAGAGTTATTGTTCCCCACTGTTCTATCTTTACCCATTGTCTCGTCATCCAAGACATGAAAAAACTTAAGCACTCGTAAGACAAAATCGGGCTAAAGACGATTAAGATCAACATGGAGCAAGCTTATGATAAAATGAGTTGGACGATGCTCAAATGGGTACTTGAAGCTTGGGGATGCCCAAAATCTTTACAAAATGGATTCTTAGGTGCGTGCAACACCCAAATCTCACTCTCTTAATTAATGTTAAGCTTTCACCTTGAATCAATGCAATTGCGGCTTCCAGCAAAGCTGCTCCCTCTCCCCATATTTGTTAGTCATATGCTCTGAATTACTTTTTATGGCTCTTTCGCAAAGTGCTCAGCATATTGGCATATGCCTTGCTCCTGATTCTCCTCTGCTTTCCCATCTGCTATATGCAGATGATATTATTTTATTCTCTGAAGCCGATGTTTCGAAAAACAAGCAACACTTGAAGGTCTTAAATGATTATTGTGAGTGGACGGAATAGAAAATAAACTCTTCTGAATTAATGATTATTTTTAACAAGGTCGCGCATAATTGGAAGAAAAGATGCATCGCAAAGCTCCTACATTTTACTAAGGTAGAAGAGATTGAGTATCTTAGTGTCAAGCTTGCGCTAAGGAAACTTTATAAAGCTGATTTCATGAGCATTATTCAAAATGCGGTTGCTTTACTCAACACATGGAGAACACAACACCTCTCTTTAGCGGGTCCGACAACTCTAATCAATTCTGCTCTTTTGGCAATGCCTACTTATCTCCTTATGCATGCTAATGTGCCCATTGGTGTCATCCATGAGATTGAGAAAAGGTGTAAAAATGTGATATCCACTATGTTGCTTGGGACACTATGCAAATTGAAAAAGCATGATGGGTTGGGCTTCCATGATTCCAAACTTTGGAAAGGGCCTTTGTAAGCCAGGCTGACTTGGATGTTTTTGCATAACAAAGAATCCCTCCTCCACAAGTGCTTAAAAGCTTGCTATGGCACAAATATCTGGAACCGCAACCATGCTCGTAGCACATCCACTTCATGGCATTTGCTAGGGCCAAATCTCCAAAGCAAATTACCATGTGGAAAATTATTGGTGGTCAGAATAGTGAGGCAGCGGTACATGTGTGGATCTGCAATTGTGGGATATCCAGATAGCCTTATCTAGCTGATATCACCGGTCTAGAAGGAAAAAAAAGGTTTCTCATTTTATCAATAATGGAGTTTCGAACGTGCAGGGANCATTTGCTAGGGCCAAATCTCCAAAGCAAATTACCATGTGGAAAATTATTGGTGGTCAGAATAGTGAGGCAGTGGTACATGTGTGGATCTGCAATTGTGGGATATCCAGATAGCCTTATCTAGCTGATAATGGAGTTTCGAACGTGCAGGGGGGGTGATATGGTCAACAGAATTTCACAGGATAAAATTCACCAGAATTTTAGTGAAGACACCATTGAGCTGACTCCTGCGCACTCGGGGCAGACCATTACTAGTCTCATGTATAGTGACAACTTCCCCCCTGCTGGAACCAATTTTAAATGGCCCGGCCAACTACATTTGCATCCTAGAGAACTTTTTTTTTTTTGGTGGAGAATGATGCATGATGCTATCGCTACTCAAGCTTGGCTTGCTAGAGGGGGCACTCGGAAGCAACGGAATGCCCTTGAGGCTGCCTGACTATTGAAGACAGAGACAATATTTCTACTACCTGCTTCGTCATTGCAGAGTAAAAGATATTATGCATCGATGGGGTATCTCCATCCCCTCTTTTAGTTGTTTCAAGGAGGCGACTGGGGAGCTTAGTAAAATTACGACAAGTAATTTTGCCCAAGCTCGATGTTATTACTACATGGTTCATCATTGTTCGAAGGCACTTCACAACAAAGTTCACAATCGGTCTTTTGGGACACCTATGATTATTGAGGAATCTATTCTCTAGGCACTCACGTTAATGTGNGTCATTGCAGGGTAAAAGATATTATGCATCGATGGGGTATCTCCATCCCCTCTTTTAGTTGTTTCAAGGAGGCAACTGGGGAGCTTAGTAAAATTACGACAAGTAATTTTGCCCAAGCTCGATGTTATTACTACATGGTTCATCATTGTTCGAAGGCACTTCACAGCAAAGTTCACAATCGGTCTTTTGGGACGCCTATGATTATTGAGGAATCTATTCTCTAAGCACTCACGTTAATGTAGCTTTTGTCGTTTCGGAATAAATGGGATGCTAGCCACCCTTTCAAGTTTGTTTTTTTCTATTTTGGCATCCTCCCCATACTGGTTGGCTTAAAACTAATGTAGATGGAGCTTCACTGCCCTCAGGGATAGTCGAGACCGGCGATGTTATTCATGACAAAATGAGAAAGGGTTTTGTTGCGGCTAAGGGTGTAAACGAGCCGAACGCGAGCGAGCCCAAGCTCAGCTCGTGTTCGGCTCGTTTACATTTCGAGCTCAAAAAATGTGTTCGTGTTTGGCTCGTTTGCTTAGCAAGCCGAACACGAGCCCTTCACGAACAAAGAGACGTTTTGACAACCCTAATCAGGTAACTATAAAATGTTACGGGTTAGGGCAAGATTTAAAAATTATTGTTTATACGAGCCAAACACGAACGAACAAATTTTTTGTTCGTGTTTGGCTCGTCAACTTAGCAAACGAACCAAACACGAGCTTCTTAGCNGCTCGTTTACATTTCGAGCTCAAAAAATGTGTTCGTGTTTGGCTCGTTTGCTTAGCAAGCCGAACACGAGTCGTTCACGAACAAAGAGACGTTTTGACAACCCTAATCAGGTAACTATAAGATGTTACGGGTTAGGGCAAGATTTAAAAATTATTGTTTATATGAGTCAAACACGAACGAACAAATTTTTTGTTCGTGTTTGGCTCGTTAACTTAGCAAACGAACCAAACACGAGCTTCCTAGCGAGCCGAACATGAGTTGTTCACGAACAACGAGCCGTTTTGACAGCCCTAGTTGCGGCGGGACAGAATTTATTGTATTTGCATAGTGGCCAAATGGAATTTGAAGCTATTCGTTCGTTTCACAATATCTGCATCCCTTGGATGTTCGAGGCTAATATCATAATCATTGAAAGTGATAATGTCAACATTATGAACTTTTTGAGATCCAACTTGAAGAAGGATACTTTGCAACATCATGACGATCCGGATCTAGCTTTCCTTTTGAACTTTAAACAAGCGTTATTTTTTTCATATTTCTCAGGATTATAATAGAGCCGCTCTTTTTTTTTTTTTTTTGCTAAGTGTTCCCTTGATCGGTCTTTTATTTTGATGCATATAGATGATGATAGGGAGCTCTCTAATATACTTGTAGAAGACATATCTCACTTTTGTACATCATAGGTGCATGCTTGCATATTTTTTGTAACTTTTAATTGATTAGTGCAACATACAATATTTCAAAAAAGGGCGGCAACAAGAAAAGGAAGGGCGAAGGGCGGCAAACAGACATACGGAGGGGGGGAGTCGCGGTATCTCATGCTCATAAGAAGACCAACCAGTCCAGCAAGGGGCTGGACCAGAAGCTATCCTGGCCGATTTAGTCGGCCATCCCGCCAACCGGTTCAGCCGGTCAACCAAGGCCCCACGTCCCGCCTCCTGCTTACAAAGCCCAGCGCCAATGGAACTTACCAAATCTGAGGGNATCCTGGCCGATTTAGTCGGCCATCCCGCCAACCGGTTCAGCCGGTCAACCAAGGCCCCACGTCCCGCCTCCCGCTTACAAAGCCCAGCGCCAATGGAACTTACCAAATCTGAGTAAGATGAAGGATCTCATGGTCTTCTATCCAAGGAAGATTTATTTTCTCTCTATTTGGTTAGTTATATTATATTAATATGGGTAATAAAAACCTTTTAAGGCCTTGCCAGTAATGTGACTTCATTCATCATTGTAAGTACAAAGGTAGGCAACAAAACCACTAGGTAGCAAGTGCACAGCTTTAAGCAAGGGTGCAATTGGCTTTATTGATGTGTGACTAAAGGAGAACTAATGTAAGAAGATTTGAAATTTAGTTGGAGACCCTTCTAAAGATTTATATTTGGGTTTTGTTACTCTTGATATTATCATTCTTTGAGACAACGAAATTGGTAGTGAATGCATGAAGCATTTTAGTTAATCAACTCAAACAAATGGTCATGCTGACTCGTTTGGGGTAGATAACCATAACTTAAGGTTTATCATGTTTTAATAGCATCGAGTGGACTGACTTGTTTGAATGCACGGCAAGAAATAAGTACATGCATTGGCTCATCTTGATGATTAATTCTTCTAAGTTCTGGGTTACAAACAAATGATGATCTCTAGTTTACATTTAGCAACTGAAGATTATGAAACGCAAAAACTTCAAACTATCTTTTGTGTTTGTGTCTGCACATAACGGAATACGCCTCAGGCATGACCAAATATGCTTACAACTTTTTTCTGGAGATATTTCATCTCCAAATGAAGGCTGCATACAAACCAAGCATATCCCACCACAAAGGCAAAAGGTGCACCTCACAAAAAGGATACATTTTTATTTCTAACATTCAGCACTATGATTCAAAATTTCTTTGATCTCCTCATTCATTTGTGCCAAACATTCACAGAAGTAGCCAAACAACAAAACTTCTCGCTATTGTTGCAACCCCTCGCAAGTTTTCACTCAGCAGTTTCGCTTTCGCAGCACTATGCCTTCCCCACTCGCACAATTCTTGCTCTCAATCATTAAATACTATTCCATGTTAGCAAATCATAACTACAACTGTTTATTATGATTGCAACTAAATAGTTAAAGTAATAGCCATAAAAGAAAAAAACAATAAGAAAACACAAATAATTTTGCTTCCAACCAAAAAGGTTCAGTTAAACTAAATAAATTGCACTTACAATACTCTAAATTCTCACAATTTACCATTTAGGTTAACTGCAGCCAAACAAGCCCTTGAGATATTTTACAAGAGACTAATGGCCCGTTTGGCGCAGCTTCTTTTCCGCGTCCGGCGTTTTCGTAACGTCGTGTTGTAGTTTGTTCGGGCGTTGGGTCCTGTGATCGGGGAACGCAGCGTTAATACTTTTATATAATTCCGCTCGCTCATTCGACGCTTCCAGCTCCCCGCGTTCGGCGTTCAGGGTGGGATTATTACCCCGCAGCCCTCGATCCCACGAAGGCCCTAGATCTCACGAACGACGACTCGTCTGCTGTAACCCTCTCGCTTCGCTGCTACCGACGCTCTCGCTGTTGTTGATCGACGCTCCTCTACTGTTCGCTCGCGCCCGCAGATCGGATTGAAGCTCCTCTGCAGATCGAATCGGCGCTCCTCTCTACGTTCCTCTGCAGATCGAATCGACCCTCGCTTGCGTACCTAGATCTCCGATCGAGTTCATTACCCGCACTGCATGTATGCTTCACGACATCTCTCGGCCGTGATTCTTCTAGATTTTTTTGGAAATGTGCAAGTTTTAAGAAGAGAAAATATGCAAAGGAGAAAAGAGTTAAGAAATTTTCCGATGATCTTATTTTTTTCCTTACTCATTACAGTTAAGCTTGATTTGCATTTTTTGAACCTTTAGCAGTTTAAAGAATTTGAATCTATGTGCATCTTTCTTAGCTAATGAGATGAACTTGTTATTGTGATTTCAGGCTTTTATTTCAGCTACCCGATTCTTTCTCCTTATGGTATTATTTGTAGGTTATTATTCGGTTCCTATGTTATGCCTATGCAATGCATTGTAGGACTTAGCAAATGTGGCCTTTTCATTTAGCAAATTGTAGGATTTTGCCAATTTTATGCCTATGTGATGCATTTAGCAAATAGAAAAAATGTGGCTTTGAAGCACTGTAGGTACAATTGTTCGATATCATTGTTTGAAGCTTTGATGCATTAAGCAAATAGAAAAAATGTGGCTATGTTATGCCTATGCGATGCATTGTTGGGTTTGCCTATGTGATGCACTGTGGCTTTGGGAGGTTTGCATTGAACCGAAACTATTATGTTATGCATTGTATAATTTTTCATAGCAGGTTGGCTTTTTATTTGGACACTCTTCTATGGAATTTCTGTATATTTGCGTGAGATTATACACTGCTGCAAGCATTTTTCATTTGTTTTGAATGCATTTAAAGTGCTACAATATTTATTTGGTACAGCGATAGGATGCAGCCTCTACTAGCTTTGTGAAAATGTAAAGTGCTACAACATTTAAAGTACTACAACATTTATATGGCAGCTGGAGATGTATGTATGGCTCGAAACTGTTTTGAATGCATTTAAAGAGCTACAAATTTAATTTTGGTCCAGCAATAGTATGCAGCCTCTAATAACTTGGAGATGAAAATGTATTGCAGATGAAGACATGGTGTTATGTTATTGCGTTAAAAATTTCTATATGGCAACTGTCTCATTAGTTGTGTCTCGACATGTATGAGAAGTTGCATTTAGGAATACACAATATATTAAAAGTTGAATTCCATGACATGTATTAGAAGTTACTTATTACACATGTACTTGATAGTTGTAGTAGTGTTCTCCATGGATAATCATAGCAATGTACTCTAAAGTAATTGGATAATAAAACATGTTTGATGTCTTACTGTGGATGTAGGTCTTTGACTGAACCACATATATCATTTGTGTATTTTTTTTCTTTTTTTTTTCTTTTTAGAAAATCTCGACACTGCTGTTGGTTAATTATGTGGATTTTGGTTCATAATTTTTTTGTTCATTTTGTTGATTCCACGACATATATGGATGTTGATTCATTGTTAGCATAAGGCTATTCTTAATATGTTTTTATTCAGAATAGTTACACGACACTGCTGTTAAATCATGTCTAAAGTGGTTGAAGGGGGTCAGTCCGCAATGTGGAACAAAGACGTTACAAATATTTTTTGTGATCTGTGTATTAAAGAAATAAGACTGAGTAACAGACCAACAACGTATTTTAATAAGGGTGGCTAAACATTGGCAAGAGATTCAACGAATTGACTGGCAGGGATTACGACCGGCATAAATTTAAAAACAAATGGGACCAGTTGAAGAAGGAATGGAAAATATGGAAGGAGTTGAAACGTAGATCTACCGGCCTGGGTTGGGATCCGATTAAAAGGACAATTGAAGCTCCAGCTGAATGGTGGGCTGGAAAACTAGAGGTAAATTTATATATAATCCATGAATTGTTAGTTTCACAAATTATTTTCTCTAATTATAATTTTTTAAATATCCCCTCTAAATGTTATACCACAGGCGGNTGTATTAGAAGTTACTTATTACACATGTACTTGATAGTTGTAGTAGTGTTCTCCATGGATAATCATAGCAATGTACTCTAAAGTAATTGGATAATAAAACATGTTTGATGTCTTACTGTGGATGTAGGTCTTTGACCGAACCACATATATCATTTGTGTATTTTTTTTCTTTTTTTTTTCTTTTTAGAAAATCTCGACACTGCTGTTGGGTAATTATGTGGATGTTGGTTCATAATTTTTTTGTTCATTTTGTTGATTCCACGACATATATGGATGTTGATTCATTGTTAGCATAAGGCTATTCTTAATATGTTTTTATTCTGAATAGTTACACGACACTGCTGTTAAATCATGTCTAAACTGGTTGAAGGGGGCCAGTCCGTAATGTGGGACAAAGACGTTACAAATATTTTTTGTGATCTGTGTATTAAAGAAATAGAACTGAATAACAGATCAACAACGTATTTTAATAAGGAAGGGTGGCTAAACATTGGCAAGAGATTCAACGAATTGACTGGCAGGGATTACGACCGGCTTAAATTTAAAAACAAATGAGACCAGTTGAAGAAGGAATGGAAAATATGGAAGGAGTTGAAACGTGGATCTACCGGCCTAGGTTGGGATCCGATTAAAAGGACAATTGATGCTCCAACTGAATGGTGGGCTGAAAAACTAGAGGTAAATTTATATATAATCCATGAATTGTTAGCTTCGAAATTGTTTTCTCTAATTATAATTTTTTAAATATCCCCTCTAAATGTTATACCACAGGCGATACCGGCAGCAAAGAAGTACAAACAGTGTGGAATAGAGCCGGAATTTGAAGAGAAACTGGACATAATGTTTAAATGGGTTGTCGCAACAGGAAAGTTTTCATTCAACCCTACTGAAAGCGGTTTTACAGGGATATCAGATGAGATCACACATGAGTCATTGATACCCGATGAAGAAGTGCATAGCATTAAGCAGAGGAATATGGGGGAGTCCAGTACAATTTTAAAGAGGCCAAGGCAATAATGAGAAGGAACATTCTGTGAACACCTTTGATCGTTTACTTGAAGCTTTTGCAGCTCTACCAATATCTGAAACTAACATATTAGACTGTCTCAGGCTTTTGGGCACTATTCCTGAAGTTGTGGCCGACAAACGATTTCATGCACTGTGTGTGAAAAAACTTGAGGATTCAACTCGAATGAAAATTTTCATGGCGCTAGAGCCTGAATTGCGTCTCGAATATTTGCGGGTTTTGGTCGAGGAGTGATTTTTTTTTTGGTATGGTATATGTATTTATTGCAGAAATATGAAATTCTACTTATGTCGATTTTTTTTTAATGTTTGGAACTTCTAATCATGTTATCTTTTTTGATATATTTGTATCATCTACATATGTACCTGTTAGTGATATATTTGTACCATCTACACGAGCCTCATTGTGAGTGGAAAAGAGAACAGCCCAACTAGTTTAAAAAAATCAATTCATAGCATTTTTAAGAGGCTAAAAAAATCTTGTTAAATAGCAGAATTTGTTTTCTGTTGATAATTTTATAATACAAATACTGCAAAGAAGAATAAACCACCTTAAGCACTTTAAGGCATAATTTGAGGCTGCCTTAAGAAAGTGAAAAAGGAAAGCAATTCATTTCTGGGCATCTTGTAACAAAAAGTATGCAAGTAAGATATGTCATGTGAAGACAAATACCTTTGCTGAGCGAAATACAGTTCCAGAAGTTGGTTGAAGTTCCCCAGCTATTAGTTTTAGTATAGTCGACTTGCCGATGCCATTTGGGCCAACCACTAAATCCAATTTAAATGTCTCAATGACGCAGCAACAAAACTTATGTATAGAAAAAGTAGTGACAATAAAGATACATAATCAAGTTAATAAAGCACAAGCAAGCAGTAATGTCCAGCTAATTTAAAGACTCGACCAAGTAGCAGGATCTTCCAAACATGACAAGGTGAAGCATGATTGTACCAAGCAGTAAAAAGCCACAATTCCAATAAATCACAGAAAAATAGTTCTTACACATTGTATATATTATAACAAAAAATGACCTGAAAATGATGACATCAGTTCATAGAATATCACAAAATAAATAAATAAAATAAAATAAAGTCAAAAGAGCCTTACTGCATATGGTGAAAAAATTTATGGCATTTAAGGAAAATGCATAAAAAGCAATTAAAGGGAAGATAGATTATATCTATTCCATCTTATCTCTCGTCTAAACAGAGAATAAGACGATGGTGAATGAGGAAAAAAATAAACCTTACTTGCTATGCGGCTGTCCAGGTCTATACCAAAATTCAAATTCTTGAACAAAGTAGGACCCCCTGGATAACCAAATGACGCATCACTGCAGCCACATAAATACAAAAAAATCTTTTACATGTATATACTAACAATTGACAGCATAAGACTAGATTTAGTAGATGAGACATATAGTACGAAATTGAAAAAATTACTTGAAAAAGAAAAGGACAAACTGGACACGCTTTTAATTCATTTATTTATAGAGCACGAAGCAACGTATAAGCATCCTCCACGTGTCCTTTCTGGCCTTTTCTATAATTTAAGTATCAACGTGACCCATCTTAAATATTTCATTCTGCATTAAATCTTACCCGAGTCAGTCAAAAAGTCCATCATGGTAATTGAACTAATCTCATTATCAGTACCTTCTGGCAGACTTTTATTGAGTATAGGTCCAGATTCATGAGCATGTTCTTATTCAAGTGCAAATTTACATTCAACAAAATGAGACGTAGAATTATAATTTAATTGTGATCATCAAAATCACATTCACAAACTGCAGTTTATTTGATAAGATCAAATTTATACTTCATGATTCTGATATACCGGTCCTCTGTGGATTGGTCTGGCCCTGACCAGCCCAACCAAACCAGCAGGCAACCAGCCCTCCTGTGGGACCAGTGAAGCTGCTAATTAGGTACGCGAGGAGAGGGAGTAAAGGAGGTTTTGGGGAAAAAGTTTGAATGAATCTTAAGGAATATTTATTATGGCTAATAAGCTAGGATTTGTTTTATGTTACGTTCTCCTGCAGTTTTTTTTTTTCTTAGGAGTCTTATTCCTGGAGGCGCCTAAGTTTATGACGAGGCAATCTATCTCTCGAACTGTAGATCAACCTTGTCTCTAGTTTTTTGCTTCGAGATCGGTAAAATTAGTCATAATTTAGGTTTTCACACTTATTTCATGTCATTTGTTGATGATGTTGGTTTTGGTGCATATCAAATTGGCATAAGAGCATGATCATGGAGAGAAGAGAGCAAGGAAAGTTGATGCTTTGGAATAGAGATTGAAAGGAGAAATAAGGCAACTGAAATCCGAGATAGAGGAAAGGTTCTCAACCATAGAAGCAAAGTTTTCTTCCATGGAAAAGCGATTTAAGGGTGGATTTGAGGGCATGTAGGAGATGTTGAGGAAACTTATCGAGATGCAATCCAAAAACCAGCTCCATTTGCAAACCCTAACCAAGGGTTGATTGGAGAATCCTTGGCAAAATTAAAAAGAAAAGAAATCAAACGAGAGGAACATGAGGAGGAAAGCATCTACCATCAAGAAACTCCTCCCAGGACCTGATAGGAGGTGGATTAGAGAGTTCGGGCGGAAAGGGTTGGGCCGAAACATGGAGGAGGGGTTATGCAAGGAATTTGGAGGAGCACGAAAAGTAATGAGAGAAATAGGAATGGGTGGCTATGATTGAAAGAGGGAGTTTTACCCTAGATACATGGAGGTAAACACCGAAGGGAGAAGAAGTTAGAGTGTTGATTCTAAGAGTTAGAAAATTAAAGATTTCAATCTTTAAGAGAGAGGACTACACGACTGATGGGCTACATATAGAAGAAAAGCTCATGACAACATGATTATGTTTGGAGGGTAAAGCCCCAACATGGTTCTAATGGAAGGAGGTGAGATACCCGATATGTTCATTGAAGGAATTAAGGGATTGTTTGTTGAAATGTTTTCAAGTCATTTGAGAAGAAGACCTGCACGAGCAATTCAATGTTTTAACTCTAGAGAGAACTATCATGAAATATAGATAGAGATTTGAGATATTGACAAGATGGTTGGGGGAATTTTTTGAAGCAAGATTAGAGTGAAACTTCATGAAGGGCCTAAAGCCCAACATACGGCGGCGCTCCGACCATTGAGTTTGTAAGGATTGAGAAAGACGATCGAGGTTGCCCATATGAAGGAATTAAACAGAAGAAAACCAACAAAACCGACACCATTGGAAAATTCCACGAGTAATGTGTGGTCATTTCAAAAAAATAGGTACCAAAGGAGAGAAATGTCCGGGCCTGGGGTCAATTTTAAGCGCCTCACAAAGGCAAAAGTGCATGACAAGAGAGCAAAGGGATTATGTTTCGTATGTGATGAAAAGTATGCCTCGGGTTCCATTTTAAGCGCCCAATAAGTGCACACTCCAAACTTTTTTAGTTTGAGGGAGGCAGATAGTGAGGAGTCCGATGAAGAAACGGTGAAAGAAGATGAGCACTTGCATGAAGCAGAGAAGTCTCTCAACTCAGTGGTGGGATTTACTTCAAATCACACCATGAAGTTGAGGGGATAGATCGGAGTGCAACAGAAAGCGGTGTTGATGTATAGTGGGGCCACTCACAATTTCATCTCAAACCGGATTGTGGACCAGCTAGGGTTAAAACTGGTAGATATGGGAAGCTTTGGCGTCTTGATGGAGCAAGAAACGTGGAGAAAATTGGGGAATTCGCAGGGAATTAGTGTTGACACTACAGGGCCAACATGTGGTGGATGAATTCCTTCCCTTGGACTTGGGAAGCACTGATTTGATTTTGTGAATGAGGTGACTACAGACAATTAAGAAAACGAAGGTGAACTGAAAATCTCTGACTATGGAGATTCGGATGGAGGGGAGAAAGGTAGTGTTGAGAGAACAAACTAGTTTATACAGAACCATGGTCTCACTCAAAACCATTGCTAATATGATATGGGAAACAATGTGGTGCTATTTGATGGAGCTGCAAAGTATAGAGGAGACCCGAGTCACTAGAGTTCCCAAAGTGTGTTCAACATCTTCTACATCAATTTTCAGACATCTTTCAACCGCCTAGCGCGCTACTGCTACAGAGGGAGCACCATGTCATTACATTAAAAGGCGTTTCTCCTATCAGTGTCAGGCCATACTGATATAGGTTGATTCGAGAGATGCTCAAAGCAGGGATTGTCGGGCCCAAAGTGAGCCCCTTTCGAGTCCAATTTAATTGGTGAAGAAAAAGGATACTAGCTGGACATTTTTTTTGTATAGTGTGGGGCATTGAACTAGAAAAATGTATTGCACAAGTTTCTTTTTTTGGTGATTGATGAAACGTCGAATGAACCTTATGGAGTCATCATCTTCTCAAAATTATTCTAAAGTCAAGATACCAAATAATCAGGATGAATCCAGCTAATTTGCACAAGACGATATTCAGAAGTCATGAAAGACATTATGAGTCTTTGGTGATATCATTTAGCATCACCAATGCTCCCGTCACATTTCAATCTCTTATGACTAAGATTTTTCAACCTTACCTCAGAAAGTTCGTCCAGGTTTTTTTTTTTTATGACATTCTGATCTACAATCTGACGTAGGAGCTTATTGTGGATGTAGGACTGTAGTTGCTACATTACCGTGAATGCGTTAGTGTAGCTCCTAAAGTAATCGCGTCTCTTTCTTTCCTTTATAGCTTCCTCCTTTCTCCTTTTCACTCCTTTCAATAAGAGCATCCTCCCTATTCATTGCCTACCTTACCACCTTGCACTTCGATCATAATTTCAATTTCCTTCATTTCCATCACCCCTCCTTTATTTCTTGTTTAATCTATCTACTAACCCCACTTATTTATACATGTTTGCTGAGAGGATGACAGTTTTGATGAATGTTGATTTCAGTTGTTGCCTTTGAGGCGTTCTTCACCTTCGGGGGTTGTACCTGACGACAAGAATGTGCTTCGGTTGTAAATCGNGAGATGTTGAGGAAACTTATCGAGATGCAATCCAAAAACCAGCTCCATTTGCAAACCCTAACCAAGGGTTGACTGGAGAATCCTTGGCAAAATTAAAAAGAAAAGAAATCAAACGAGATGAACATGAGGAGGAAAGCATCTACCATCAAGAAACTCCTCCCAGGACCTGATAGGAGGTGGATTAGAGAGTTCGGCGGAAAGGGTTGGGCCGAAACATGGAGGAGGGGTTATGCAAGGAATTTGGAGGAGCACGAAAAGTAATGAGAGAAATAGGAATGGGTGGCTATGATTGAAAGAGGGAGTTTTACCCTAGATACATGGAGGTAAACACCGAAGGGAGAAGAAGTTAGAGTGTTGATTCTAAGAGTTAGAAAATTAAAGATTTCAATCTTTAAGAGAGAGGACTACACGACTGATGGGCTACATATAGAAGAAAAGCTCATGACAACATGATTATGTTTGGAGGGTAAAGCCCCAACATGGTTCTAATGGAAGGAGGTGAGAT
>JXCR01142794.1:0-16492 GCA_002079205.1 Phalaenopsis hybrid cultivar | reverse complement strand
ATTAAGAAAACGAAGGTGAACTGAAAATCTCTGACTATGGAGATTCGGATGGAGGGGAGAAAGGTAGTGTTGAGAGAACAAACTAGTTTATACAGAACCATGGTCTCACTCAAAACCATTGCTAATATGATATGGGAAACAATGTGGTGCTATTTGATGGAGCTGCAAAGTATAGAGGAGACCCGAGTCACTAGAGTTCCCAAAGTGTGTTCAACATCTTCTACATCAATTTTCAGACATCTTTCAACCGCCTAGCGCGCTACTGCTACAGAGGGAGCACCATGTCATTACATTAAAAGGCGTTTCTCCTATCAGTGTCAGGCCATACTGATATAGGTTGATTCGAGAGATGCTCAAAGCAGGGATTGTCGGGCCCAAAGTGAGCCCCTTTCGAGTCCAATTTAATTGGTGAAGAAAAAGGATACTAGCTGGACATTTTTTTTCTATAGTGTGGGGCATTGAACTAGAAAAATGTATTGCACAAGTTTCTTTTTTTGGTGATTGATGAAACGTCGGATGAACCTTATGGAGTCATCATCTTCTCAAAATTATTCTAAAGTCAAGATACCAAATAATCAGGATGAATCCAGTTGATTTGCACAAGACGACATTCAGGACTCATGAAAGACAATATGAGTTTTTGGTGATATCATTCAGCATCACCAATGCTCCCGTCAAATTTCAATCTCTTATGACTAAGATTTTTCAACCTTACCTCAGGAAGTTCGTCCAGGTATTTTTTTTATGACATTCTGATCTACAATCTGACGTAGGAGCTTATTGTGGATGTAGGACTGTAGTTGCTACAGTACCGTGAATGCGTTAGTGTAGCTCCTAAAGTAATCGCGTCCCTTTCTTTCCTTTATAGCTTCCTCCTTTCTCCTTTTCACTCCTTTCAATAAGAGCATCCTCCCTATTCATTGCCTACCTTACCACCTTGCACTTCGATCATAATTTCAATTTCCTTCATTTCCATCACCCCTCCTTTATTTCTTGTTTAATCTATCTACTAACCCCACTTATTTATACATGTTTGCTGAGAGGATGACAGTTTTGATGAATGTTGATTTCAGTTGTTGTCTTTGAGGCGTTCTTCACCTCCGGGGGTTGTACCTGACGACGAGAATGTGCTTCGGCTGTAAATCATCTGAAGTGGTGACCGTCTCCAAGGGTCCAGTGGTGCTTCGACTGTAGCTCGACCTCGACGAAAGAGTTATCCTTCTGCAACCCCTCCGACCTCGTTTCCAGCAGTCACAAACCACCTTTCGGTTACTGTCTAGGCCATGTCATCCCCCTTTCGGTTACTGTCCAATCCACGTCATCCCTCTTCCTACTGCTGCCTAGACTACCTCCTGCTACTGCCCAGCCTCCGACACAAGTTCCAGTTGTTGTCCAACCCTTCAAGGATATTGCTTCCTCCTGTCGTCCAGCCCACAACCCCTCCCCTACAGTCATCAGCCATTTTGCAGCCCTCTTCCAGCAATCGCGCCCTCTCCTAAAGCTATCTACCACCATTCAGGCCTCTTTCAGCGGCCGCAGTCATCTCTTAGCGACAGCCTTTCCCTCCTGNGATATTGCTTCCTCCTGTCGTCCAGCCCACAACCCCTCCCCTACAGTCATCAGCCATTTTGCAGCCCTCTTCTAGCAATCGCGCCCTCTCCTAAAGCTATCTACCACCATTCAGGCCACTTTCAACAGCCGCAGTCATCTCTTAGCGACAGCCTTTCCCTCCTCCCACCTCCCCTCAGGCGCAATCATCTTCCATCAGCCGCCAACCCACCGTACAACAGTCTCCATTCCCGTTATCCCCCGCGGATATCTCTTATTGTTTATGTTGCTCTTATTTGGTTGTCAATACTTCCTACTTTTCAAGCATCATGTTTGTAATCTTTTTGGAATTTAGGAATAATACTTTCGATTCTATTTGTGGTTTGGGTTACCTTCGGTATCATTTGATATCAGAGTTAGTCTAACCCTAGTCTTATCCTAGGGTTTTTTAACATCCACTCCTACCGAAGCTATCCTACCAACATTTTTTTGCCCTTTAAAAAAAAAAACTTCGACGGATGAAGTCGAATCTACCCCAACCCTGATAGATTGACATGGAAGCTTATCTTGAATGCGATACTATAGCTACTGTAGTACCACGGACGTTACTGTAGCTGTTACAGTTACAGCTCCTCTTTTCCTTTTTAGCTTCCTCCTCTCTCCTTTTCACTCCCTTCCATAAAGAGTCTCCTACCTATTCATTGCCCACCTTATTTATCACCTCCTCTTCTATCCTAATTTTGAATTCCTTCATTTCCCATCACCCCATCTTTATTTCTTGTCTAATCTATCAACTATCCCCCCTTTTATTTATACATGTTGTTTGCTAAGAGGAAGACAGTTTTGATGATTGTTGATTTTAGTTGCTCCCTTTGAGATATTCTTCTCTCTGATGCCTGTACCAGACGAGAAGTTGCTCCATTGTAACTTGTCCAAAGTGGTGACTTTTGACAAAGGTTCGAGTGGTGCTCCGACTATAGATTGACCCCGACGAGACATTTATCCTTTCGCGGTCCTTTCAGCCCAATTTCTAGCAGTCGTAAACCACCATTCGATTGTTGTCCAAATCATGCTATCCCATTTCCGCCTGCTGTCCAACCCACGTCATCCGTTTTCGGGGTGTTCACCAGACTACATCCTACTCTTGCCCAACCAGTGACACATGTTTCAAGTGGTGTCCAACCCTTCAAGGACACCAATTCCTGTTGCCGTCCAACCCACAGCCCCCTTCCAGCAACCACACCCACTCCCCTACCGCTAGCCACCTTCCAGCCCACTTCTAGTAACTGCATCCCCTCACCTATAGTTGCAAACCACCATCCAAGCCTCTTCCAACAACCGCACTCATCTCCCAGTGGCAGCCCTTCCTGCCACGTCAGTTCAGCCGCGGCCATCTACCATTAGCTGCCAACCAACCATTCAACAGCCTCCGTCATCGTTGTCATCCGCGGATAACTTTTATTGTTTATGTTGTTTATGTTTAATTTTCAAAACATCCTACTTTTCAAGTGTCATGTTAGTAATATGTTTGGAATTCATAAATAATATTTTTGTTTTTATTTGAGATTAAGATTACCTCCGGTATCACAATCTTACAGAGTAGAGCATATAGGACACATGAGTACAGTATTAGAGATGTTGAGAGAGTACCAGTTGTGCACTAACGTGAAAAAAAGTTCTTTTGCATAGTCACGGGAGGAGTACAACATCTCTAGCAGCAGAAGAACTTTGCCAAGAAGCTTGAAAATTAAACATAAACTATGTTGGACTGAACTTTGCCAAGAAGCTTGAAGGAGATGAGGGGATTATTAGGCCCCACCAAGTACTACCAAAAATTTATAAAAAGGAATCGCACGATAGCATGGCCACTCACAAAGCAGCAGAAGAAAGACAATTTCAAGGGAGAAGAATCAGCAACACAAGCTTTGAACAACTGAAGGGAGCCATGACCAGCATTTTGCTATCAGCATTTTTAGAATTCAGAAGGCCATTTATGGTAGAGACCGATGTGTCAAGGTATGAATCGGGGTAGTTCTCATAAGGACTAGTGACCTATTGGCTATTTTAGCCAAGTGCTCGCGGCCAAGGCTATTTTAGCCAAGTGCTCGCGGCCAAGGCAAAACTCAAATCCATGTACGAGTGAAATGATGATTATTCGTTGGCCAATCAGAAGTGGTGTCTCTATCTGTTAGGGAGACACTTTATAATCAGGACATATCAGAGGAGCTTGAAATATCAGTAGTGCAGATGATGGTGACTGAAGGACATCAAAGGAGACTATCCAAGTTAATTGAATATAATTTTGAGATCCACAGTTGCCCAAGATTAAAGAATAAAGCTGCAGATGCACAACCAAGAAAATTAGAAGAGTCCCAACTAAGAGCATCATCAGTACCACTAGTACTAGATTGGGAAAACCTGAGGCAGAAGAACGAGCAGGATAAAGGGCTGAGAAAATTAGGACAGAGTTACAGGATACGAACAATCATCCAAGATATGCATTGAGGGGACAAAGACCACTCTATTAGAGATGATTTGTGTTACAGAGGACATTAGAGTGCATCCCGAAATTGTTGCAAGAGTTCACAGAAGCGCTACATAACGTATGCAGTGTCGACTATTGATAGAGCTATACTAGTTGGGGATGCATAAAGATGTAGAGGACATATTGGCGAGATACGATGCGTGCCAACAGCACAAGTAATTGACTGTGGCACCTGGAGTGTTATCGCAGCCCGTAGCTTTACCCGAGAAGGTTTAGGAGAAGGCGACGATGGATTTTATAAAGGGGATATCACGATCAAAGAGCTTTATGGTGATAATGGTGGTAGTGGATATTCTGAGCAAGTATGTACACTTCATTTCATTATGGCACTCTTACACGGTTGTCTCAGCCACCACGGTGTTCATACGGGATGTGGTTTGTCTGCATGGTGTTCTGAAATCTATTATATTAGACGGAAACAAGGTGTTCCTCAACAATTTCTAGAAGAAACTATTCAGGTTACAATGGATGATCATAAAGAGAAGCACAGCATATCATCCCCAACCAGATGGTAAAATGGAGGCAGTCGACAGGAGTGTAAGAATGTACATGCATTGTTTTGAAACAGATGCGCCAAAACTTTGAGCGAAGTGGCTTGTTTGAGCTGAGAAATGGTACAACACTTATACCATATTGTAGCCTGAACCACTCATTTCAAGATTTTATATGGGCGGGATCCATCACACTTGATACACTATGGGCATGGTACTACACCAATATCCAATGTGAACCGATATTTGGAAAAAACGGAGAAGATATTGACAAAACTCAATGGACATCTACTAAGGGCCCAACAAAACATAAAAAGGAAGGCGGATGGAAATGGGAAGGAGGTACAATTTGAACCTAATGACATCATTTATTTGAAGTTATGACCTTACTAACAAAAAACACTAGCAAGGAGAAGTGAGAAGATTTCCCCACATTATTTTGGACCCTATAAGATTGTGGCACGCATTGGGACAGTAGCATGCCGACTAAAGTTACCACCATCCTCATCATTGAATCAAGTATTTCATATATCACAACTAAGGCATGCTATCAAAGGACACAGACCCTCATCCTCACTATCTCTGACGCTGACAGAGGACATGGAAATGATTTTGGAACCTTTGAATGTAAAAGGGAGTACACTAAAGGAAATATTGATTAAATGGAAAGATCTGTCAAATTATAAAGCAACTTGGGAACTTTATGAAGTGATCTAGAAATAATTTTCATCATTCCATCATGAGGAAAAGGTGTTTTTTTGAGAGAGGAGCATTGATACGTCGGTCCTCCTGGACCGTTTTGACCCTGGCCAGCTAAGCAAAACCAGTGAGCAACCAGCCCCTGTGTGGGACCCGTGAAGACACTAATCACGTATGAGAAGAGAGGAAAGTAAGGGAGGTTTTGAGGGGAAAGTTTGAATTTATCTTGGGGAGTATTTATTAAAGCTAATTAGCCCGGGATTATTTTATGTTACGTTTTCCTGCAATTTTTTCATTAGGAGTTTTTGTTCCTAGAGACGTCTAGGGTTTGTGAAGAGACAATTTACCTCTTGAATAGTAGAACAACCTGGTATCTTATTGTTTTGCTTGGAAATCACTAAAATTATTCCTAATTTGGATTTTACAACTTATTTTGTGTCATTTGTTTGTTGATTTTGGTTTCAGTGCGTATGAGATTCTAATTTAAAACATGTTTGACAAGCTTTAAAGGNGACATCTACTAAGGGCCCAACAAAACATAAAAAGGAAGGCGGATGGAAATGGGAAGGAGGTACAATTTGAACTTAATGACATCATTTATTTGAAGTTTTGACCTTACTAACAAAAAACACTGGCAAGGAGAAGTGAGAAGATTTCCCCACATTATTTTGGACCCTATAAGATTGTGGCACGCATTGGGACAGTAGCATTGCGACTAAAGTTACCTCCATCCTCATCATTGAATCAAGTATTTCATATATCACAGCTAAGGCATGCTATCAAAGGACACAGACCCTCATCCTCACAATCTCTGACGCTGACAGAGGACATGGAAATGATTTTGGAACCTTTGAATGTAAAAGGGAGTACACTAAAGGAAATATTGATTAAATGGAAAGATCTGTCAAATTATAAAGCAACTTGGGAACCTTATGAAGTGATTCAGAAATAATTTTCATCATTCCATCATGAGGAAAAGGTGTTTTTTTGAGAGAGGAGTATTGATACGTCGGTCCTCCTGGACCGTTTTGACCCTGGCCAGCTAAGCAAAACCAGTGAGCAACCAGCCCCTGTGTGGGACCCGTGAAGACACTAATCACGTATGAGAGGAGAGAAAAGTAAGGGAGGTTTTGGGGGGAAAGTTTGAATTTATCTTGGGGAGTATTTATTAAAGCTAATTAGCCGGGGATTATTTTATGTTACGTTTTCCTGCAATTTTTTCCTTAGGAGTTTTTGTTCCTAGAAGCGTCTAGGGTTTGTGAAGAGACAATTTACCTCTTGAATAGTAGAACAACCTGGTATCTTATTGTTTTGCTTGGAAATCACTAAAATTATTCCTAATTTGGATTTTACAACTTATTTTGTGTCATTTGTTTGTTGACTTTGGTTTCAGTGCGTATGAGATTCTAATTTAAATCATGTTTGACAAGCTTTAAAGAAGATAATAACTATTATCCTTCAGGGATATTAAACATAGCTGTAGTATTCCTAAAAAAACACTTTAATATTTATCAAACTCTAAAGCACAACAAAAGGCCTTATGTAATTTCTACTAAAAAATTGTACTCTAACTCATGTTTAATTTCTTCTCTCCTAAACTTTTAATAAAAAATAAAATGGTAGAAAAATATATCTTGCAGCAAGAACATTAAACTCAACAAAAAAATCCAAATACACAAGAATCAACTAATTTAAAATTCTTAAATTGATCATGTGCCATTAAAAGATAAATATTACTCCTAGGAATTTTTGTTTCATATCAATCAATGTAAATTTAGCAGCAATAATTTGCTAATACTATGAAGCATGTCCTATTATTTTTATTTTAGTAAATTCAACTTGTTTAGAATTAAATAAATCGCAACATTCAAAGAAAGCTCCCAATCTGGGCAATAGACATTGCAAGTTCATTGACTATTTCCTTCAGACCTTCTTTAAGGGTTAAACAAAGAAATGTGTTCCAGGTTTCAATATCACCAATCATAGTAGCACATTTTTAGGATCTGAAAATCAAGTCAAAAAAGAACTATTTCTGCACAAGAAAAACGTTCTTCATTGATCCAATTTGTTAAAACTTTAAGATTATGTCTCCCATCGAATATAATACTATAATAGCATCAACTTATTATGTTATAGATTGACTGAGCCAAATTCTAGTTGACGTGATGATGCACCCACAAGCAATAATACCAACTATGATACCTTAGGGTCAAGGAATTTTCCAATGCAACTATATAATAATGTATTGCACAAATCAAGCACACCAATTCAACATTCATAGTCTACAATTTTTTATTAAAGATAAGACGCCCGCCTCTTTAAATAAAAAATATACATCTATGTAAGACTTCATGGAAAAGATAACAGATTCAAGAGAAATAAATGCATAAAAATTCATGATCAACAAATAAATACACATTCCAAACGCACATCATAATTGAAAAAAATAATTTGTTCGAATTTTGAAAATATTTAACTATGAAAGGAAAACCAATCACAAATTAGAGAAAAGAAAGTTAGAATAAGAAAAAAAAATAAAAAAGTAACAATAAGGTTTCAAGTTTGATAAGAGATGGCATCCCTAAAAAGCAGCAGTTTACAACCACATCATGCTAAAAATGCATACAACCAAAGCTCAAATAAAGAGGAACAATATAACCCAATATAGAAAATAAACGGAATAACTTTTTTCGCACGCCTCATGCATCTCTATTTATAACCAATAATTATAACCAAAAATATATTCAAGATTCAAAGAAAGATTAGTTGGTTCATCCAAAAAATCAAACAGATAAACAATACAAAATGACAATAATTATAGAAAATCATAAAACAAAAGGCCATGGTAGCAGCACGCATGCAAGTGACGCTAAAAGAACAACAAATTATGAAAGGTATAATGCTCAAAAATCTCAAGTCAACATAATAACCTCAATAACGAATAGAACGAATCAAAACCAAAACAAAATCGGAAGCCGGCTTCAATAAAACAGAAACCCATAAGTCAAACAAAGCTCATGCTACTATAGTGCCCACGGAGGGAGCCCGCATTATGAACTCTATAAGATAGCCTTAAGATTATTTCATTGCCTTGTGAAACTAATACAGCCTAATTTTTAAGAGCAATCAAGACTAAAAATTGTACTCCAGCACTCAATTAAAGCACCATCAAAAACTATTCACAAGTTCATTTATTTAAATTCCATTATCCTGAGCGAAGTAAAGTCACTGAAAAGTTTAGGTTCGATTAGGCTTTGAAAGCATGTACTGCAGGTCTCAAGTCAAGACAAAAGAAAATGAAAAAAAAAGTACGACATGAAATTTGAGAAATTCATTACATCAGATCAACTATTAAAACAAGTTAAAAAAAAAAAAAAACTTATTATGGTTGAAGTTGAAAAAAATACCTGAAACTTATAATTGGTAGACCAGGTCGATCATCTGGTGTTGGGAACTCAAATTTATAGCTGTAATTATGAACATTAACCATGTGATTAGAAGACATAAAAGCAATAAAAAAAAGTTAAACTACCATGTAAAAACTGGAAGGCTGAAGTCCATTTAACTTTTATCAGTAAAACAAAATGTATAAACACCAAAGGAGGGAATACTCTGGGTCATTGATGACTTGATCCACATGGCCCATTCGATCCAATGCCTGAAACATTCAACATTTATTTAAAATTTTTGATGAAAAACACATAAGCATAGAAAGGTCCTGATATAGCCAAATTCACAGGCTGATTTTTCAGATGACAGCCAACACAGAGCACTTTCATGCTCCTGTAAGGGCAAATTCCAGGGGAGGGGGTATAATTATAGTCAGCTAATGATTTCTATATCGAGATTTAATCAGAAAAAGTACATAAATAAACTACATGTTAAGATGAATTCAATAGATACATACACCCAAAAATACGAGCAGCTTATCTGTGAACTCAAAATTAATGAGGAATCAGTGAAGTAACTTAGCTGACATTTAAAACTCAAAGGCATCAGACTTAAATGAATCAACTGGCAGATAGTGAAACCAAAAAATAAAATAAAATCAAATTAAGAAAATGGTAACACCTTAATTCTGGACTGCACAAGGGATGCACGCTTTGCATTATAACGGAACTTGTCAATAAAAGCCTGCAGAGAAAAGCTTAGGTAAGAGAACAAATATCACATAATCAACCTGCTAGTGAAAAAAACATGTAAATAAAACATCATTGAAGAGAAGTCGCTTTCATAAATCACAGAGTATTTTGATAATGAGGCCAGAATTGCAATATTTATGTGTTCAGGCTAGGATCCCTTTTCAAACTGTATCCTTCCTGCAAGTGCAATTATCACTTGTGAATTCAAAATTAGAATTTGGAACAAGGCTGCCCAAATACATATTATTCTCTGAAGAAATGCTTCCCGGATTATTAGTGTCACTAAAAAGGATGCCATTATACATAAATTTCAATAAGGCTAAAACATATTTCTATGATGCCCAAATCTCCTCAATTGGATGTCATCATAAACTACTTAAACACCTACAATTTTTAAGCTTTTCTAACTCTGAAATAGCATAGAAAATACTATGAACTGGCCATTAGAACCTTCAGAAAATAACATTGTTAGGTAGTGACAAACTTCAAATATAGAACAAAGCATGTAATATTTACTCGAGCTTTAATGGAGAATAATTTTCAATAACATAAATCAAGTACAGAAAAAAAAATTACAAAATGACCAAATTCGTGAGGTGCCAAGCAAAATAAGAAAATTTTGGACCTGCATATGAGCCCTGGCCTTCTCATTAGTCTCAAATGCCTTCTGTTGATTTTTTAGCTGCTCCTCCCTAGTCCTCTCAAATGTGTCATAGTCTCCTTTGTATGTAGTCAAGTTTTGTCCATGCAAATGGAGGATGTCCGTAACTACCTGCAGATATATATCACAAAACAAGTCAGGAGTAAAGACATTTTTACCAAGTTAACTAAAATGATAATTTATAAGCTTATACCGTATTTAAAAACTCTCTGGCATGAGAAACCACAATAAATGTCTTTGGCCATTTTGTAAGGTATGACTCTAGCCACAATACAGCATGAAGATCCAGATGGTTCTGCAAATAAGTTAATAGTGTTTACTTGAGCTAAGCAGTCTCGAGTGACACGACTCACTGAAAATACAATACCGTGGGTTCATCAAGTAATAGCAAATCAGGCTCAATAAATAAAGCACGGGCGAGAGCTATACGCATGCGCCATCCACCAGAAAAAGCTTTAGTGGGCCGCTTCTGCATTTCTGTAGTGAAGCTAAGGCCCTGCAATATTTTCATAAGTCGGGCAATGGAATAGAAATATGGAAGTTAAGAAGATGGAAATTATTACAAGGCACAAATCAAGAATAACTTAACCATGAACATGCTAGTATAAAATAGCAGAGGTACAGGAACTAAAGTTAAAGAGATGTATAAATTGCACGAATTAAAAAGCTGGTGGCATATACAGTATAAGCACAGCCCTGACAGATTAAACATAGCTCAAAGCAAATACTCCATATTTTATATAGTTCTAGCATATTTAAACATAATGTGGTATTAAGAATTAGTACCATAAATTAAAACTATATGAAATATTAAATAATAGTTCAAAATTAGTTAATATAATTAATATTTTTCTATTATTGATCTTAGCCTGATGGCAATAGAATAAGAATTGAATTGAAGTAATTTGAAACATATGGCAAGTCATAAGTTATACTTGCAGATATTTCTAAAAAAAAGTTGAACTGCCCAGCAATGGCAACTGAACAGATGCTAGTCAGTTTTGTTTTTAAGAGCTCAAAAGGGGATCGAGCAAAGAAGTGGATGTGAGTGTGTGAGATAAAGAAAGAAGATTGAAAGCGAGCGCAGGAGTAAAATTCAAATTAGGCGAGCGCAACTAGCAAGCCTACGCACAAGCACGAGGCTTGATATTGTGGCTTGCAAGCAAAGCACAAGCACATAATCATATGAGCATCGAAGGCCAATGCTAGCAATGAACAAGCAAAGTGAATTTCACAAAATGCAATGAGATCCAAAAAGTTAGGGTTGCCCACTTGCCCCTCTAGTTCTAATTCAAAAATAAAGTTGAACCAAGAATAAGTCCTAGTTATAGTTATAAAATTCTTAAAAAGCATATTAGGATTGGTATAAAGAAGAAAAATTATTCAAGAAGAAAAAAAAAAGGATTTCGCAAAGAAGATAAAAGTAAAACAAGAAAATGAGGTTGATGATATATTTCAAAGAAGATTACATATTTAAGGTAAAAATTCCAAAAAAAAAAATCTAAGAACTTCTATGATGCAATTTGAAACGTAAAATCTATTTATATGATATAAGNTAATTCAAAAATAAAGTTGAACCAAGAATAAGTCCTAGTTATAGTTATAAAATTCTTAAAAAGCATATTAGGTTTGGTATAAAGAAGAAAAATTATTCAAGAAGAAAAAAAAAAAGGATTTCGCAAAGAAGATAAAAGTAAAACAAGAAAATGAGGTTGATGATATTTTTCAAAGAAGATTACAGATTTAAGGTAAAAATTCCAAAAAAAAAAATCTAAGAACTTCTACGATGCAATTTGAAACGTAAAATCTATTTATATGATATGATTTGCTCCTTGCAGTTTCAACAACAACAATAACAAGCCTTTAGCCCACTAAGTGGGTCGGCTACATGAATCCTTTTCTCCATTGTGTCCTACTGAGTGTCATATTTTCATTTAATTCTAATAAATTAGGATAATTTTTTATACAATATCCCTAAGTCTTTCTAGGCCTACCTCTGCCTTTCTTAACATGAGTCGAATTTCAAACATCTACTCTCCTAACCAAATCATCAAATGGCCGACATTTAATATGACCAACCAATTTGATATATTCATTTCGCCTTTTGTCTCTCTAAGTGAAGCCACTCATCCACCTAAGCATTCTAATTTAGGCAACACTAAAGTTAGTTTTACGCTTCTCTTTTAAAGGCTAACATTTTGCGCCATAGAGTATAGCAGAACTCACCACCATCTTATAAAATTTTCCTTTCAATCTAAGCGGTACTTTTCTATCACACAATAGGCCCGAAGCATTCCTCCACCTCAACCAACCAATTTGAATTCTACTAATAACATCTCCACCTATATCACAATCACTTTGAACAATAAACCTGAGATATCTAAAGCATTCACACCTTTTAACAGTTTGATCAACCATAATTAAAACTATGTCACTAGAGCGATTACTACTAAAGTTACATACCATGTATTCAACTTTAGTTTTACTCAAATGAATGCCTTTAGACTCCAATGTAGACCTTCGTAAATCAAGTTTTTCCTGAGCTCTTTCTCTAGTCTTATCTACAAGAAGAATATCATCAGCGAAAACATACACCAAGGCACATCGTCCTGTAAATGTCCAGTAAGAGCATCCATAACTAAAGCAAAAAAGATATGGGCTTAAAGTTGATCTCTGATATAATCCAACTAAAATAGGAAAATATTTGGTCAATCGAACACAAGTAACAGTTCTAGTATACATATTTTTAATGACTTGAATAAAATTCATATCAATACTTTTTTTTCTCTAGTACTCTCCAAAGAATATCTCATGAACATTACCATAAGCATTGTCTAAATCAATGGAGATCATATGTATATCCTCTTTATTCTCTCTATATTTCTTCATTAAACCTCTCAATAAAAGTGTAGCTTCTATAGTAAACCTACCCGGCATAAATCCAAACTCATTATGAGAAATCTATGTCAAACGTCTTAACCTATATTCAATTCCCCTCTCCTAAAATTTTAAAGTACGACACATCAACTTAATTCCTCTATAATTTGCACACTCTTGTGCATCCCCTTTATTCTTAAAAATGGGAATCAAAACACTCTTCCTCCACTAAGGCATCTTTTTAATTATTAAATAATATTAAAGAGGTTAGTAAGCCAAGAAACTCTCAAATTTCCTAAATATTTCCACATTTTAATTGGGATATCATCAGGTCCTATCAATTTTCCACCAAGGGTTTTCTTTAAAGCCTCCTCAGCTTCTTTTTTTACTAATACGACAATAAAAATGAAACATTTTATTAATATAACAATATTACAGGAAAGAGAGATTCAACATGGAATAATATAACAATCTAAAATTTAAATAGAGTTTATAATTAATGGAAGGAAAAAAAAAAGAATTTCTCTTTATTTAAAGTTTGTCTTATATTATGGAATAAATTTAAAAAAAATAGTATTAATTTAGAAAATTTGACTCAATTTCAAAATATAATAAGTTGAGTATGATGATATGTTCATAATTTAAATATAATCATAATTAAAAGTAAGGTGATACCATTCTAGAGCTCCTACAACGTATTTGGGAAGATAATTTTGCGAGGAGGAAGTTGTGGAGTGGCGAGGGAATGAAAATATGTAAGATCGACAGTGTTTGGAATGACAGAGGTGTCGTTTAGTAGTTGACCCGGCTAAAATCAGAAAGTTGCAAGGTGAAAGAGCAAGATATAAACGAGGAGGATGTTCGCCGCATGTTCCTAAGCAAGATAGAGGCACAAAAATTGCAATAGGAAAATGATACAACACTCCAAAGAATATAAAATCAAAGATTAAACTCTCAAAATACATAAACTCAAACTAGCTACCCCAAAACAGAAAATACAAATAAAGAAGAGCTCCATAATAGAAAATCATTTCAATTGAAACAAGATTAGCAGGTGAGAACTGGAAAAGGAAAAAAAAAATGAAGGAAACTTTTTGAAAACAAAGTAAATGAAATAACAAATAATAAAATTTATTCGGACGGGTTTGATTTCCTCAATCACGGAGCCGTGTACCACCGAGTTATGGTATTGTGACGCATCCTACATCTTTCTCCCCAACTAGGAGAAGCTTCTTTTTCTTCTATGTAGATTTATGAAATTGATCTACCGCCATAACAAAGTTATTGCACAGTTGTGGCTAAAAAAGTCCCGCTATAAAATCTATGCTCACGTGAATCCAAGAAAATTTTGAAATGCGTACGTCATTCCAAAATTTTTCCTCATAGAATAGATAATCATCCTTTTTTGACACAACATGAGTTTGAACTACACATAAACAAGTATTCCAGCAAACCTAGAATATAACCATCAAGTAATATATATTTGCAACTTTTAGTACTAGGCTGGTTGCATCCCATTGTCGAGTTGGTTCAGCATAAAAAAATAATGGAACTTGGCGTGTTGAATCTATCTTCGTGGTAACCACTCAAGAGGTAAACTATTAGTCAAGGCATCTGCTAACTCCCTCAACAAGGATTATGCTTTTTCTGGTATTAGCTCCTCAAACTCACTACCTTCTAGAACAACCAATGTTCATGCAACTGGAATATATCTCATGGGCTCGGCTTGAATCAATAGTGCCTCTTCCTCATCAGTTGAAAGTGAGACTACTCTCTAAAGTTTTCATTTTCTTCTATATCACTCCTCATTTCTTCAATTGTTCCCTGCTCACTGAAAGATATCATTCTTTTATTTGGGCAAATTCAATGTACTGTGCCCAAAACTATTACTTGACGCACTTCCTAGCTGGGACGAATTTGGGAGTGTTGGTTGAATTCAGTTGTTCTCCACCCTGAACTAGTTCTCCTCAGACGGAGTCAGTTTGGCTGCTCCACTGGGTGGAATCTTGCCACTTGATCCTAAGGTTAAATGTTGTATGTAGAGGTGTGGCGGTCACCGGGTGATGTTGTTTACTCTATGACATTATGATTTACAGTCATACAAAGACAACATGCGGAGCGCTTGAGGACAGCCTTGGAGACATTGAGGGAACACCCGTTGCATGTCAACTTGAGAACTGTTCTTTTCCATAATTACAAGTGGAGTGCCCAGGCATGTGATGACCAAGACAGGAGTAGCAGTGGAACATTCCAAGGTCAAAACTATGGTGGAATAAACAGTTTGAAAGAGTTGAGAAGGTTCCTAAGTCTCACTGAATACTGCCAAAAATTTGTGAGGGGGTATGACACAATAACATGGTTGCTAGCGGAGTAGTTGAAGATAGATAATTTCAAATGAGGGGAAGCAACAACAGCACAGGCCTAGGAACATCTAAAAATGACATGACCATTATTCTGGTATTAGATCTTCCATACTTCAATAGACCAATTGTGGTAGAAACACATGTGTCAAGATACAAATTGAGAGCAGTACTAGTGCAGGACCATCGATGGATTGCCTACTTCATACAGGTGCACACAGCTAAGGGCGAGACTCAAATCACACTACCTATTGAGGCGACACTTTCTCGTCAGAACAAATCAAAGGAGCTTAAATTATCTTCTGGAACAAATGATGATGACTGAAGAGCATTAGAGATGGCTACCCAAATTACTAGAATATGATTTTGAGACTCAATACCCCTCAGGATTGGAGAATAAAGTTGTTGTCGAGAAAGATGGAGAGGCCCCAGCTGACAATATTATCGTTATCATTGGTCCTAGATCGGAAAGCTATGAGATGAGAGAGCATGCAGTATAAAGGGTTAAGAAAAATAAAGGCAGAATTGCTACCAAGGACAGTGCAATTGGGGACACTCGGGGGTACAGAAGATATACAATCAACTATTGAAAGAGTCATACTAGGTGGGGATATGTAGAGAGCATGGTGGTTGTGTGCGGTGTGTATCGACGAGATGGCTATTTGACTATAGCATCAAGAGGATTATTGCTACCCTAGCTTTACCTAAGAATGTTCGGGAGGAGGTGATAAAGAGGTTGTCACTCTCAGAGGGGTTTGCGATAATATTAATGATAGTGGATCGTATGTGCAAGTATGAGTATCTCATCCCATTACGCCACCTTTACAATGTTGTCTCATTTGTTATTGTGTTCATGCGGGAAGTTTTTTTTGTATAGTGTTCCAAAATCCAGTGTATCAGACAAGGGTAATGTGTTCCTCAGTCATTTCTAGAAGGACTTGTTCAGGTTACGAGGGACAATCCTAAGGAGAAGCACAGCATATCATTCACAGACAAATGACTAGGCAAAGGTGGTCAAAATGAGTGTGGAGACGTACCTACGAGGTCTAGGATCAAATACTATGAGCTACTTCATGCCACACCGTAGCACAGACCAACCCTTTTATGATTTTGAATTTGTGGGATCCACCTCACTTGATACAATATGAGCATAACACTACACCGGTATC
>JXCR01142789.1:571088-587879 GCA_002079205.1 Phalaenopsis hybrid cultivar | reverse complement strand
TTGGGTGAGCCAGTAAAAGAGGAGGCCGAGCGTTGCGAATGAATAGGAGCAGGGCCGAATGTCTGGCGAGGAAGAGAGAAGCGGCTTCTACTGCGTGAGGAAGAGGAAAGCAGATGCGAGAGTTTCGGTATGTGAGGGAGTCGCAGAGGGAGGAACAGGATCGAGCTCTACGACTTCGGTGCGGGAGACGGGAGAGAGCAAGCGGCTTCGGTGCGGGATCCTGCGGAGACGGGATCGAGCGGCTTCAGTGCGGGATCGAGTGGAGACGGGATCGANTTCCTATAGGGGCGAACCAAATTGATCAAAGGAGCCGTTACCTTGGCGGGGAATTGATTAGTTTCCCTCAGGGGAAGTGATTTAATTGGAAAAGAATTAATCTTCATTATATGTGGAGTTAATGATATATTTGAAATTTGAAATTTGAAATTTAAAATTTATGATTTGTGGGCAGAAATAATTATCCCGGGCTTAGCCCATATTCAGTCCAAGTCAAACTCGAAATGAACCTGGGTTGAGCCCGGGCCCACGCCCGCTATCGTGCATTGATTTCCGTGCCATATGTGCGCATGTGTAACCCTAGAAATATGGGTGTCCTTTCTAGCCAAAGTCGACGTTCCGGACGCGTTGGTGCAGTCTGTTTCGTCATTCGGGGTCACCCGGACGAGTTCGCCGACGGGCGAGTCGAATCAAGTCAAAGTCGTGTGTGGTGCAGTGACTGTGTGAATTACAACATTCGCGAGTAATCGAGTCACAAAAGGGTTCACCTAAGGCTATTTGATCCTATAGGAACTCATTTTCAGGCCCTCTGCATGTTGGTCCTTAGCCCTTGCAACTAGAAGTTGAGTGCTTGGAACCACTCATACGAGTTCTTCACAAAAATGAGTCAAGAAGTGGCTTGAAGTTCTACGGGAGGTGGGCTCCATTACTAGTCCGCTAGGATGGTCAACCAGGAACTCCTAAGGCTAGATTATAGGTTCTGGGAGTAGGAGATTAAGACCTCACTAAAAATGAGGTCAACAGATATGACCACTATAAATTTCTAAAAATCCTCTTCTGGTTAAGAAATATATTTGCAATTTTTATGGATCTGATCAATCTGATTTTCAAGTGATATATTGATTGGTTTGTGATTGTATTCATTGATAATATTTTGATATACTCTATGACTGGTTAAGTTTTTACTGATCATTTAAGGGTAATTTTGGATTTATTGAGGAAGTATCAGCTGTTTGTAAAACTTTAAGGCAGTGTCTTTCGTTAAGAAGTATTGTATTCCTGGGACGCCTAATAAGTGGTGAAAAACTCTATTTGGATCCTCAAAAAGTGTAAGCAATAATAAAGTGACACAAACTAAAGAATGTTATAGAGTTTTGTAATTTTTTTTTAGTCGGACATTATAGAATATTTGTTATGAGTTTCTCACAAATAGTTTTGCTTTTGTCCAAATTTATAAGAGATGTTAAATTTGAATATACAGAAGAATGTGAGACTAGCTTTCAAAAATTGTAAAAACATCTAATGATTGCATTGTTGACCTCCGTCTTTATTTTGTTGCTGAATCGAGCTAACATTTTAATGATGAAGGTCTATTAATGAGGTAAAACTTGAATTTGAAATAAATTACTTTGATCATCGCCGAATCTGATCAAATATCACTCGTTCGTACAATAAATTTGTTATAAAATCCCAATTTTTTCTATTATGCTTTTCTTTTAATCCTATTCTTATTCTCTTAATCATTCCTTTTTTTCTTCTCATCTTTCTTTACCTTTTTTTCCTTATCTTTTGTCATTTTTTTCTTCTCTATGTCTTACTTGAGTTTCTTGTTTCTCTTCTGTAATATTCCGTTAAAAGATAATTCGAACCAGATTCTATTAGCTAGAGGGGAGGAGGGGGGAGATGGAGTGTGAGGGTGCTATATGAGGGATGAAACCTCCACGCAGAGCTTTTAGTGAGAAAAGGGAAGAATCAAAGGGCCTTGCTATACTAAATCGAGGATGTGAATTGCTAATGAGGGAGAGGTGATTGGTTGACACGCAACTGTGCTCGCAATGATGTCATGCGAAGCCAAGTTAGATGCTAGCGATTAAATTCGAACAAAGATCTACATGTGACTCTGGAAATTGGGCAGGTTTGAGCTTAAGGAGAGCAATTTAGTGCAGACACAAGATAGGGCATTGATCGAGCAGTAACCCATAAACCCTAACTTTAATAGTTCTCTCTTATTATTAGTAAGCTGTGTATTTGGTGAATATATTTAAGTTGAAATGTAAGTTTTTTTAGGTAAATATTTCATGAAATTATTAGCATGTGTTTTGAAATTATAGAAACCTATGATGTACATTATTGCAAATTATTGAATTTAATGGTCTAGTGTTGTGATCTTTATTAATAATGTCTATATTTTGAATTTTTAATGAAATGATAGTTTGATTAAATTTTATTTAATCAGGAATATGAAATGACATTGTGGGAAGGAAAAGTACAATAATTATATGGGAAATTTACTTACATAGCACCCAATTCTTATGCATTTACTTATCTCACACCCAAACTTTGATTTTTACAGCTAAAGCGCCCTTACCTATGTATGAAAAGGTGGAAATAGTGTAATTTATAAAAAATAGCACTTTTGCCGCTTTTTAAAAGTGATATACATCTTTTCATTGGTTTAAAGTACTAAAGTGTCATGTATGTCAATATGAAAGTATAGATGTTAGATAGTTAAATACATAATAATTGTGTGATAAGTTTGTAAATTTCTCTTTTAGTTCGATTATATGCTCTTAGCTGTTGATGCTATCTTTTTCCTTATGCTTTTTTCTCGGTTCCTGTAACAGTTTTTTGGCGGCTTCATTTCGCAGTAATTCTCGCAGGAGGGAGTTCGATGAACCCAAATCTTTGAGCTCATCTTTTCTATCTCAAACAAAATCCATTGATGCTCATGATCCACTTCTTCCTATCGATGATAGCAGCACAAACTTAGGCAAAGGCTTTGGGGAGAGTCAGTTAGAGATCTTCAACTACAAGCATGGCATACTGATATTGCATCTTCTTGCAACTCTTATGTTCATTCCATCTCTGGCTGCTTGGCTCCAGGTATGCAACAGTGCATTTTCTAAGTTTTTATTTTGGAAGATTTACAGACATGCCAGTCAACTCTTATGTATTTACATATCTAACACCCATGCTTCAATTTTTACATGTCTGTCATGGCGCGGGCACACAAATAGCTCTGTGGGTGTGGCCTAGAGGGAGCCGCAGGCTTCTCTCGTGATGTCCTTCGTCCGGACCAAACCTGTTCAGACCTGGGAGAGTTGATCAGCTCTCCCATGAGGGATTGGCGCCTCCTTTCCATTAGAGGATCAGCTCTCCCATGAGGGATTGGCGCCTCCTTTCCACAAGGGGATCCAATCGTAATTGTCTAGGGCTTATATATGTGGTTCCTATTTTTAGGTTTGCAGTTTTTGGTGATTTTCTGTTGGGACTGAAGTTGGTGTCTCCAAGTGATACAAGAGTTAATCCAAAACACGACATAATGGAAATGTTTATTGTTGAATTCAAATAGTACGACGATGACTCTTCGCCGTAAACAACATGAACAAAACGAGCAAGTACAACAATGACTATTCAAAATAAGAATAAAAACAGCACATAACACATAAGCAGCCCTCTATGGTGAGAACGGTAGGTCTGGAAAGGTTGGAGGTGGGTGCTGCAGTGTTGAGGTGAAGCTGACAGCGCTTAGGAGGACTGCAGTGACCTGAACAGGAGCAGAAAGATTGTTGGTGGTTTGGACAGCATTTGGAAGAGATCACGGGGGACTGGACAGCAGCAGGAATGGTTAGCGGTGGAGTAGAAAGTAGCAGGCTATGTTGGCGGTGGACTGGACAGCAACCAGAAGGGATTGCGATGAACTGGACAATAGCAGGAAGGATTGGCGGTGGACTAGACAACAACAGGAAACTGATGCGAGAGTTTTTTCAGGGTCGTGGCTTTATAGTAGCTACAGTATTGCGGCCCAAATTTCCTCCCTTTTTCATTTCCCTTTCTTCCTTTCCTGTTCTATGATTCTCATATTTATTTCCTACCAATTTTTTTGCTTCCCTTTTCTATTTCCTTTTTCATGAAATCCCCTATTATAAATCCTTTCCTATATATTACTTCATTTTTATTTTATTTTCTAATTGAAATAGATGCCTAATATAAGCCCTAATCCCTCATATAAAGGAGGTTTGGATAAGTGCAAATTTCTGAGTGTTGCCTTTGAGGTATTCTTCCCCTCTGGGAACTATATCCGATGGCGAGAAGATACCAGTTGTAACTCGTTCAAGGTGGTGACTGTCTCCAAGGGTTCAAGTGGTGCTCTAGTTGTAGCTCGACCCCAAAGAGCCGTTTTATATTTCTGCAACCCTTATTGGAGTCTGTGTTATGTTTTGATGTTTGTATTGTTATTTTGTTGTCATTTATTTTCTATTTTGACGAGTCATGTTGTAATCTTAGAAATTCAACAATAATATTATTATTTCTGTTGTGGTTTGGGATTCCTCCAATATCATTTAGTATTAGAGCTAGCCCAACACTAGTCCTATCCTAGGGTTCCCTAGCTCCGCCCCTACCCAAATCACCCCCACCTAAATTTTTCTAGTCTAAAAATTGCGACGAATGAGGTTGAAGCTTCTCCAACCCCGGAAGATTGATGCGGGAGCTTTATCAGGAACACGACACTGTTTTCAAGGGTGTGGCCCTGTAGTTGCTATAATACAGCAACCCAAATTCCTCCCTCCTTTTCTTTTTTGTTTTTCTTTCTTTTTTCCCATTTTTATGATTCTCCTATTTTATTTGTTTCCTATTTTATGTCAACCTTTTCTATTTCGTTATTTTTTCATGAAATCCCCTATTATAAATCCTTGTATGTTATATTGCTTCTTTTTTATTCTATTTCCTAATTGAAAGCATTGCCTAATATAAGTCATAATCCCTCTTATATATAGGGGTTGTTTTGTGCTTAGTAAAGAAAATTTGGATGAGTGTAGATTTCTGAGCGCTGTTGTTGAGGCATTCTTCCCCTCTACCGACGAGAAGGTGCTCCGACTATAACTCGTCTGAGGTGATGACCGTCTCTAAGGGTTTGTACGATGCTTCAGTTGTAGATCGATCCCTAAGAGGCATTTTATCTTTTTGCAACACTTATTGGAGTTTGTGTTGTTTTTTTTTATCATTTATTTCCTGTTTTGACTAGTCCTGTTGTAATATTTGAAATTCAGCAATAATATTATTATTTCTGTTTTGGTTGGGCTTCCTTCGTTATCAGAAATGTTGGCGGTGGACTGGACAGCAGCCGAAAGTGATCAGAGTGGATTGGACAACAACAGGAAGGAATTACAGTTTAAGTACCTTCTCACCGCTGGGTACTTCCCTAGGAAGGGAGAAACATCATAGAGGTAACAAACTGAAATTAGAGACAAATCAAGATTGCTTCTAAGCAAGCAAAGTGGCCTTTATATACTAAGTGCTTGTAGATAGAAATAACAAGTAATATAAAAGGAAAGAGTTGGAATAGGAAATAACTAAAAAAGGCAAGGAATTGGAATAGGAAGGGATAGAAAAAGGTAGGAAATATAATTGGAAAGAGATGAACTAAAAGATTCAAGGAATTAGAATAGGAAGAGGATATAAAAAGACAGGAAAGAGAATAGGAAGGGAATTCTCTCTAAAGGGAATAAAATAGGTAAATAGAAGGGCGGAACGGGCGACGATTCCCACTCCTCATCAAGGTCGGACAGTCCAACCTCTTGTTGGACCGGGATCTATCCTAGCCAGTTTTCTCAGCCATCCCGTAAGCCTCACATCACCAAGTCTTTCCTACTTGGGCTGTATGCAAGGGCGAGTGGTGTTCCGACCGTATCTCGTTCCGCGTTGGTTATTATCCTCGACCTGTCTGTCTGCCACAACCTTCACTCCACAACCACCATCCGTCCTCCCTGCTGTAGCCTTTGAACAACCGCTCTTGGATGTCTTTTTTGCAATCCAAGCACATAGCCACCTATTTTCTTCATTCCCGCTTGTTGCCTTGCAACAAATCTTTTTCCTTGCTACCGCTCACCGGAAAACAGTAAGCCTGTTGTTCTCCAAGCTCTTCCAACTACTCCTTGCTCTCCTACTTATTGTCATCTTCCAGAATGTACACCCATTCCCATCCCCCTTACTGCCATCATCCCAGACAGCCATGCCACATAAATATATGTTGCTTGCTTGTTGTCCAGAACCCGGAAAACCATTAATTTATTATTTTTTATTTACAGATAACTTCGTCCACCATCCCGTCGCCTTCGAACTTCTAAACCCTCCCTAATCACCTCCACCACCCTGGATCCTACCCTAATCGTGTGTCGTGTGTGTTATTTCCTATTTCCATTTAGTCCATTTTAGTGTTGTAATTGTATTTGCTTTTCCCGTCAGTATTGGTTAACTCCGGTATCATGTCATCTTACCTATGAATGATAAGGTGTATTTCACTTTTTAAAAGTTAAAATAGTGCTATTTTTTTTGTGATATGAAAGCTTTGGGTCGTATCAATGTAAAAAGTAAAATTTAGGTATTAGATTTAATGATTGAAATGCCCTCTCACTATTTTACGTCGGGTCATTTTAGTCCCGGTGTATACAAAATTGTCGAAATACTCCCCAGAATTTTTTAATAGCACTCTTTGGAGATTTCTTCAGCACATATTAAAAGGGTACGAGGACTAAATTGAAATTTCTATAACTGGCCCCTTACAAATAGTCAGGGGGCCATTTTGGCACTTTTCACGATGTATAAATGCATAAGAATTGGGTGGGTATGTATGTAAATGCCTCTTATTTTTTTTCCGTGTGACAACCAATTGATAAATTAACTTATGAAATGGATCTTACTTGTAGATCATTTGAAATGAAGCCATTTTATTTTTTATCTTTTTGGCTGAAATGCTTTTTATTCTTTCTTGTCTTAGAATATGCCCAATTAGCTTCTACACACCATATCCTCTGCATTGTTTGCTTGCTTGTCTGGCTATAGATGTCTCTCATTTTATTCATTATTAGCCTGATAATGATCTTATGATGGATTGCTGGGCTACATGTAAATCATTTTCTGAATTTTGCTATAAGAATCTATTAAAAATCACTATAATGGAGGAGGGTGGGTCGCATTTTGTCTGCAAATCAGTGATCCTATACATTTGGAATCCTGAGGCGCTGTTCGGTTCCATACTATTAATGGGATGTAGCCATGGATTTAACTTAAATCCAGCGAAATACCAAAAAAATAAAATTAAATCAAACACTTCGTTAAATTGAATTTCTCAGGTCCCGTCTTTTTGTTCTCGCATTCCATCTCTTTTATGATGTAAATCCAGATTTGTTAAATCTGATTGCGAGACGGATTTATTTTATCGTCGCTTGCAAGCTCCTCCGTCACACACTGGAGTTGATAAATTCAGATTCATCAGATTTAGTGGATTTGATAAATCCTATTTAATGTAAAAGCCAAGTTGCCGCCAAACACGCATGTCACATGCATTACTTTGGTTCTATTTTCTTTAGATTGTTTGAAATATATGGTTGTTGTGGTTTGAAAATATAAGAATGGCACTAATATTTTCATTATTTTATTAATTAGTAGTTTTCTCATCGATTCAGCTGCATGTTTATCAGTTCCATGTCCTAATACCTTGACAATGTCTATGATTTGAGCTTTATTTTCCTATGTATTTGCACACCTAAACTTTATTTTTTTTACATTTATTCCACCCAAATTATTAATATTACATCAGCAAACTTTTGTGCTAACTTTTTAAAAGTGAAATACACTTTTCATGCATAGGTAAGTTAGAGTATATGTAAAAATTGAATTTTGAGTGTCTAGATATGTAGACACATAAGAATTAAGTGGTATGTATGGAAATTTCCCAAGAAAATTTGACAAATATGAATATGCTACTTCATTTCATGAGAACTCAACAATAGCAACAGTCATTTCTCAACACAACAGAAATCTTGCTAACCTTAACAACCATTCAAGGAAGAAACATGTCATAATACACTTCATATTCATAATTCGCAGCTAAATTCAAATTTATCTACCTATATATACTTTTTTTTTGAATTTACAAATTTACCTTGATTTCAGAGAATTGGGATGGGATCGAGCTTCCCAGGGTTCATCGACTCTTTCGTATGTATTGGAATCATCCTCCATGGCCTCTCTGGATCAAGACCAGATAACTACTTCCTCTCAATCCCCATACCTCTTGCCCGACGAAGAGAACTCAGTCTAACCCAAGTTTTCCTCATCTCCGGATACTATTCCTTCCTATGTGCTCTCGCTTCTTCGCCTTACAAAGCACTCTACGCCATGGCTGCCGTCGGCATCATCTCCGTCGCTTTCAGAATTATCGATCGATATCGCCATGCAGGAAACTGCCATCACAGAAATAACAGAAAGCATTCTCACAGACATTAGTATAGATTTTGGAGGATTTCAAACAGTTTGTGCTAGAAAAGTTTTTATTTTTTATTTTTTTTCTATTTTGAGATTCCATTTGAGAGCATTTATGGAGTTTTATNGCATTCTCACAGACATTAGTATAGATTTTGGAGGATTTCAAACAGTTTGTGCTAGAAAAGTTTTTATTTNTCACAGAAATAACAGAAAGCATTCTCACAGACATTAGTATAGATTTTGGAGGATTTCAAACAGTTTGTGCTATAAAAGTTTTTATTTTTATTATTTTTTTTTCTATTTTGAGATTCCATTTGAGAGCATTTATGGAGTTTTAATTATTGGAATTTTGGCTGGATCAGATTCTTTGTGTAGTGATAGGAGTTTCAGAATGTGTTTATTAGCATAAGTTTCAGAACTGTTCTTGCCAAAAGTTGTGAATTTTGCATCTATTTTCTCATTTTCAGACCTATTTTAGTTATACTGTTTCTTCATACCATATTTTTTGTGCAATGANGGATCAGATTCTTTGTGTAGTGATAGGAGTTTCAGAATGTGTTTATTAGCATAAGTTTCAGAACTGTTCTTGTCAAAGCTGTGAATTTTGCATCTATTTTCTCATTTTCAAACCTATTTTAGTTATACTTTTTCTTCGTACCATATTTTTTGTGCAATGATTTGTGTTCAATTGGATTTATATGTATATTTAGTGAAATTTACATGCATAACACACGAGTGTGTGTGTGTGTGTTTTAACGGAACTGTCGATCAACCCTTAATGCGTTAACTTTCGTTAGGTCTGGGAGCCGATGCGGTGTACAAATAAACTTGAGTACCACCTGCCTTGAGGAGACATTGCACCATCAGGGGATTCAAATCCGATACCTGAGGGGACTTACGACCTTCAGAGATGCTGCTCTACCAACAGACCACGAAATGCAGAGACACAATTCTTATATATTTACATATTTAACGCTCAAAAGTTAGTGTTTATACCTAACACTTTGGTGTCATGAACATGTATGAGGAATGTGTATTTCACTTTTAAAAAATATGAAAAAGAAAGTGATGACGATAATTTTGTTGTGATGTTGAGCGGTATTGATGTAAATATGAATGTTTAGGGGTTAGATGTGTAAATATATAAGAATTGTGTGATATGTTTATAAATGCACCATTTTTTAAAAAATGTTAAAAGATGATCAAAATTGCATAAAATATCATGAGAAATTATTATTTTTAATATATACAGATAAAAATAAATAATTTAAATATTATTTTAAAGTGAAATGTCAAAAATGGGTTGTTTGATTGTTTACATGAGATGATTTTAAACTGAGTATCAAATTATAAAATTAGTCATCAAATGTTTTAAGTTAGGGTTGAAATACTTTTCTTTTGTTATTATTTCAGCCTATACTTAAAAGATGTAAATAATTAATATTTTTATATGTTATGGGATTAAAATGATCACATTTAGGTGTTTTACTCTTGTTAATTGCATTATAAATCAATAACTTATTTATAATCAAATTTATTATTATTATTATTATTATTATTATTATTATTATTATTATTATTATTTTGGGCAAAGCATCATTTTATTTAATTCACGATAAAAAAGAATGATGTTTGTCAATCAATTATTTTCATAGCTAAGGATTCCTTCACTTATGTTTGAGAAGAAAATACAACTAAAGTCATCAAACATTGATTATGTTAAAAAAGATGTCTTTGTAGGATTAGAGCTTTTATTGTGTCATGTTAACATGAAAGAAATGAAATATTGATAAAAAATTACATGTTATCATGACATGCATGAGAATATGAATTTGTAGAGCTTAAAGGATGATACTTTTAACTTTGAAGAAGATAACTTTTGGTAGGTGCCTGATTTTGAGAATGAGACTTATTAAGTGAAATCCAAATAGCCACATGTGGCATGATTATAATACTAAAGATAATGTCTTTAAAAGGTTTGTTGTGATCTTTAAAGTTTGAATTTATTGATTGAATTTTGGATGTCAAGACCTATATACCTCGTTGCTAATCGCCTACAATAAAAAAATCTAGAAATGTTATTGTTTTTACCTCACTAGATGTCAACAATGAATTATTTTGTGTGGTATTCGTGAGTTGAGTTTGAATCAAAGAAAAAACAAAATGATTTCTTCAAAATAAAAATAGAAAAAATATAGGTAATGCCCAAAAGGATTTGATATGAGAATGTGGAATTTGAATATGATTTTTAAACGAATATTAAAATTTAATTATCAAAATTGCAAAAAAGTAAGGAATTTATTGTGATAAACATCAAATGCATTGAGCCAAAAAAAAAACAATGTTGTAATGATATTGTAATTAGAAATTTGCATTTATACAAAGAGTCATTAGTGAAGTTATCATTTTTAGATTCACTTGAACTTGACAAACTAAGTATAATTTGTTTACTTTTTGTCACTTAAGTTGACTGGAACCTAACATGAATTATATGTAGATTGACTCAAATTCAAATGTTTCATGTCAATTCAAGTTATGATCCTCAGTTAGGTTTAATGCTGACACTATTAGTTTTGATGGATCACGATTTTTAAGATTTCAAACTTCATTAGCTAATTATATCCCACAAGTAAAATCTAAGAACATTTCTCGCTGAGATATACTTTCATAAATTATTAAATAAAATATAATTCTCTCATCGCACTATTTGAAAATCAAGCTTTTCCATTAGAAGAGATGATAAACATAAAATAATTAAAATATCATATAAGGACTTGATCATGGTGTCTATGAAGTTGAGAGGGTGTATGTGTTCAACTCAACAGATGGTGAGCAAGACTATGTGGGTTCCATAAAAGGAGATATGTAGTCACATGAAAGTTGTCAAGGAACCCTAGGATAAAAATGTGAAGGTAACTTCTTAGAAGAACCTCAAAAATCATGAAAAGAGATAAGCCTAACATAAGGGTACTCAAGAGGAAGATGGGTGTAACTGCTGCAAAACATTTGAGGAGAAATTTAATGCGTTGTCCATAAGAAAACAAAAAAATACATGAATTATAGGACTTTGGAGTATTTGATGATTCTATATTATCATAGAAGCCTATTAGATCAGAACATATTAGTTGTGCAAGAAGATGAGTTGGGTACAAAACTTCAAAATTTAGATTTACCTTGACCATTAGACAAGACAATGAGTTAAGGTTTAATAGATACCACATAATGGGGAGTCAAAAGAATGAATTAAGTTATGGTGTTCCTAGTTCCTTGAGAGGGACCTATCTAAAAGTGCAAGCAAGCACTATTTGGTTGGTACCTTTCTCAAAGACTAAAATTAGGAGAGGTTTAGAACCAATAAACCAAAATGCAATGCTCGACAAGAGCTCAAAAAATCCAAAATGTGTAATTACCTCGACCATTGATGCAGGAGAGTGAAATGTACAACATTATCATGACAATTATCATATTAAGTCTAATACCAATAATAATTATATATAAAACTATATTTTAACCCGCTAAATAGCTTCTCGTGAAATAACTCAACCCATCTATAAGATGTTAAAAAGTTGAATAATAGATCTTTATTCCTCTAGATAGAAACACTTTGAAACTTGACATGTTTAAACTTAATTATACCTCATTATATCTCAATTCAATGTAACATTCATCAAGCAATATAGAGAAACTATAATGTACAATCTTTGCCCCAACGTGTAAGATCACCAAACATAGATATGAACGCCTTTATTTAGTTAATGATTATAACTTTTAAATAATCTACATCCTTATAATTCTCAAAATTACAACATGAACTTAAATTAATCTGCATTTGTTGATTATCGTATCGTGTGCCCTTCGATATCTCTAATTATTGGTCCAGACAATACACTAAATATAAATAGCATAATTACCTTAGTGCAAATTGGTAGGACTAAAATAAGAAAAATATAAATTTACAAGAAATATGAATGAAATGAATCATAATGGTAGGTAAAATGCACAAATAGTCATTAACTAATAATTAATAAAATAAAATAAAAAACAAGAACATTCAATTACCAAAAAATAGACAAAAATNTAAAAGTATTTTTTGTTCATGAACAGCTCGTGTTTGACTCGTTAAGCAAACGAGCCGAGCACGAACACACTTTTTGAGCTCGAAATATAAATGAGAAGGTGTTCGGCTCGTCTACACCGCTATTAACCAATAATTAATAAAATAAAATAAAAAACAATAACATTCAATTACCAAAAAATTGACAAAAAAAATCATGAAAAGGGGTCCACCTTATCTTCTCCGCAAACAAACGCAACGAGCTGCTGCTCTTCGTCCCTGTCCTCTCACTCTCTCTGTTGTTACTGTGAGGGCTCGGCTGCACTCGCTGGATAGAGAAGCCGTGTTGAGCAGCAAGTGACGGATGAAGAATCGAGGGTATTTGGAGACGAAGCTTGTGGGAGAAGAACAAGGTAGAAATGTAAACAGACAAGTAGTGGCCTTTTGATCTTTCACATTTGATGCATTGCTAGAAATTGCATGAAGTACAATTCCTGTTTTATTCTGTGAATGATTTCTCATGGGTTGTATGGTGGCAAGATTTAGCTTAATCCTGTCTGATTTGGGGATTGTCTATATTAATTTTGCCGTTTTTATATATCCCTTTTCAACTCTGTGATTAATACTATTTAAATTCGTATTCTGCTCAGTTTTGCCTTAAATCCAAGATTTAGTAAATCTTGCTGGCGGGCAGATTTACAGAATTTATACTAATCNTTTACAGGATTTACACTAATTGAAGCGTACGAAAGGGGGTGCGAGTAATGACGATAGCCTTCCTCGGACACTTCGATTACGTCGCAACCTTCCCAGCTAGCTTCAATTTACTGTTGGTGAGGGTTTCGGGGGAAGAGGGGGAAGANTATATATATATATATATATTAATACATGGATAAGTCTGCCTAAACACAAGGCTAAATATTTTATATACTATGTAATATGCTATTATTGTGTTCATTGAGGGGGTGAAGGGGCTTTTAAAATATATATTGACTTTGCCTATCATGAAGTTGGCAACCATATTAGAATAACTGAAGACAAATTCAAATCATTTATCCCCATGAATTATAAATGTTTTGTGTTATAATATAAACAATAAAGGATGACGTTTTTGAAGACTATACCACTCAATTCTTATGTTTTTTTTTATATCCAACATCTAAACTTTAATTTTTACATATATATACAGACTTATCAGTGCATGAAACGGTATCTTTCACATTTTAAAATTTTGAGTGGCATGAATATAAAAAGCAGTATTTAGATGTTTGATACTTAAATACATAGGAATTAGGTGTTTTGTGGAACCCTTTGGGCCATGAGCCATGAGCAGGTACTAATTACTTATAATATATTAACAAAATTATAACTTTTAGTCTTTAAGTTATAATGCTTCTTTAAAAAAAAATTAAAAATAAAAATTTTAATCAATTTGAGTTGAACATAAGTTGACTCCAATGGCATGATATCACTTAGAGAGAGAGATCTAAAAAGAGAAAGAGAGAGCAACCAATCATCTTCAATGGTAGGAAGTCTTACAAACAAACCAGTCAATTCTTATGTATTCACATATCAAACACTTAAAAATTCAATTTTTACATGCAAATTGAGCGGTATACAAATAAATATATAGATATATGCAGATATGTAAATCCCCATATTACTGAAATACCTGTCCAGGGGTGGAGATCTGTAAAAAACCAATTTTCGGTGAAAAGGGCAGCAGAGCCGTCAAGCGATGCAACTGCCATTGTGCCCTGCACCCGCCCAAGAAGGCGCGACTTCGGATCATAACCCTCAGTGACNCCATATTACTAAAATACCTGTCCAGGGGTGGAGATCTGTAAAAAACCAATTTTCGGTGAAAAGGGCAGCAGAACCGTCAACTGATGCAACTGCCATTGTGCCCTGCACCCGCCCAAGAAGGCGCGACGTGGGATCATAACCCTCAGTGATAGGGTTATCATAAACTAATATGTCACCAAAACTGTAGAAATGTTTTGATTGATCAACTGGGCTGGACACTACTTTTACAACAGTAGCGTTGGGGGATTCAGTCCTTTCATTAGCGTAGAAATGCAGCCGAGTCTCTGGAGTTGCTGCACTAATTTTTAGCGTTAGGGTGATGGCTAGGAAGATGGTGAGAGGGAAGGTGATGGAAGCCATTAGAGAGGATGAGAGAATGCTTGGTTTTTTAATGTTTGTATGTGTTGTAATTTATACCGTATAGATAGTTGAAGCTGCCACAAAATAAATATTATGAACTGACTTGGTCTGCTCTTGTTCCTTTAATTAAATTATCTAATGTTTATAAATTTAGATTAGATGATTTAAAGTGTTTATAAATAAGGTCAATAAGTCAAAATAATTTTTGCAGAATGCCATTTGTTGGATGGACTTGATGAGGAGATTTTTTTTAGCTTAATATGTTTATCACTGATGTTTGGCTTGATTTCTTTATTAAATTTGGCTTGATTTCTTCATTAAATTTGGCTTGATTTCTTTATTAAATTTGGCTTGATCACATAATTTGCTTGATTTCTTTATTAAATGATTTCTCACGAATGTTGTCAAATTGTTTTCACCAACTATGAAATCTTAAAACTCAGTATAATGTTTAGGCACACATGTAGATAATAAGAGAGAACCGGATATTTACATGGAAAATCCCTATAAAGGGAAATGATCAACTAGAAAATTGAAAGTATAGAGGTTTCCACTTCTCCTGAATTAAAAAAGATGGGTTTATAAAGATGGATAATCTTATATGTATAAAGGTAGTTTTGCTACAAAAGTCATAATTAGACTACAAAAATTGTAGTAGTCGCTACAATTGTTATTGTTGGCTAGAAAAAAATCATAATATAACAGCAACAATTGTATTTGGTGGCTACAATAGTCATAATTAGCTACAATAGTCATAGATGGCTACAAAGCTATATTGGAGAGCTATAACAATCGTATTTGACTGCAACAATTAATGTTGGTGTTCAACAATGGTTGGTGATCATTCACTTACTCTTCTTTTCACAAGTCTAGTCGTCAGCTCGCTCTTTTCTTCTCTTAACACTTGAAGTGAAGAATTACGGTCTATTTATAATTTACTAGCGGGGCATTTCGATAAATTCAGCCATAATTTCAAAGCGATCTCAGAGTACAAGAATGCACAAAACATCTGAAAGAAGAATTTGCAGCTTAAGAAAAATTATCTTCCTCTTACTTTTTTTTTTTTAAATATGAATAATATGCAGACCCCAAATTCAATCCAAGAGGCCTTATCTATCTCTGTTTAGAAAAAAAGTTAGAAAAGAGAAGATTCTTGCCCTTGAAAAGAATGATATCTGGATCACAATTCTGCCACTTAGGAAAAGAATTGTAGAGTGCAAATGAGTATTTAGTGTTAAATAGAAAGCAGATGAGAGCGTAGAAAGGTTTAAGGCTAGATTTGTAGCAAAATGGTTCACTCAATCCTATGAGATCGACAACCTGGAGACATTTGTACCAGCGGTGAAACTTAACATAGTAAAAGTATTATTGTTATTGGTTGTCAACTAGGACTGACCTTTACATAAACTGGACATCAAAAATATATTTCTTAATGGGGATCTTGAGGAAAAAGTGTATATGGAGATACCTCTAGGATTAAAAAACAACACAAATAATCAGCTAGTTTGCAAGCTAAAGAAATCATTGTTTGTGTTAAAGCGATCTCCTAGAGCATAGTTCAAAATGTTCACTAAGATTATTCCTGCCAATGAGTATTATCAGTGTCAAGATGATTACACTTTGTTTATGAAATCAAATTAAAAAGGTATGATAGTCATCATTGTCGTGTATGTAGTGACATTATTTTTACATGAAATGATATAAGGAAACTTGAAGCAATCAAAAGAATAATGATTTTTGAGTTTGAGATCAAAGATCTTAGAACTTTTAAGATATTTCCTTGGAATGGATGCGGCTAAATAAAAAAAAAAAGGCATTGTCATATCTCAAAGAAAATATATCTTTGACTTATTAAACGAGGTAGGAATGTTGGAGTGCAAACTAATAAATACTCATACGGATCCTAATCGATGAGCATCAAGAGAAGATGATAACACCCCAATTGAAATAAGGGAGGTATTAAAGGCATGTGGAAAAGTTATGTATTTATCACATACAAGACTTGATATTATTTTTTTGTGGTTGTAGTGAGCCAACATATGAATTATTTCAAATAAAAATCATTTAGAAGCGGTCTTTTGAATACT